>JAGSPU010000955.1:0-19867 GCA_019321725.1 Paulownia fortunei
CTTTTTAGTTATTTAGTAATTCGGCTTTATAAGCCATTAACCTAACAGAAAATGATTAGTAATTGAAATAAAATTCGTGAGAGAGTTTTCCTCTTTGGTTCTTAAAATAACTATTTTCTTAACTTGTTATGATTTTTCTTTGTTCATCCTTGACCGATCACTCACAATTTTCTCTTCTATCATGAGTGTGGCGTCTACCCAAATCTCTTATACCTTTATTCTTATCTTTTAAATAGATAATGTGTCAATGACATTGTTCTTGCATGATTTTGAAGCTGAATTAACACCATCCCTAGAAAAATACCCTTACGCATGTTCAGTTCTTATTTTTTATTGTGAGGTTCGTATCATTCAATGATGAGAATAATAGAGCATCATTAAAAAGACCCATTGCATGTTCCTATTGAACTAATAATAAGGCAAGGACTAAAAGATTCAAAGATGCACTTAATGGGCTGATTCATTGCATTAGAGTTATTCCAATATTTGCAATTTAAGATGAGTCCAAAACAAGATCATGGGTAGTCAATGTCATTAAGGCACTTTTCAATTTGCCAATTTCAGCCTGTTGATTGTTGGGCGTGAGAAAAGCCAGCAAATTTGCCAATTTCAGTATGTTGTTACCAACCCATATACATGACAAATTACTTGCCATTTTTTTAAAACAATAAATTAGCGTTTACTTTCTTAATTGATTGTATGATATTGACATTCCTTATTTTCTTTGAAAACATTTCAAGACATTTTAATTAACTTTCTTGATTGTAAGGGTTTGACCATTCTTCTTTCCTTATTTTTGGACATTTTAATTTCCTTGTTGTATGGATTATTTGTTTAGGATTTGATTTATTTTCTTTTTAGGTTATTTAGTAATTCGCTTTATAAGCCATTAATCCTAACAAAATGATTAGTAATTGAAATAAAATTCGTGAGAGAGTTTTCCTCTTTGGTTCTTAAAATAACTATTTTCTTAACTTGTTATGATTTTTCTTTGGGTTCATCCTTGACCTATCACTCACAATTTTCTCTTCTATCATGAGTGTGGCGTCTACCCAAATCTCTTATACCTTGATGTCTTATCTTTTAAAATAGATAATGTGTCAATGACATTGTTCTTGCATGATTTTGAAGCTGAATTAACACCATCCCTAGAAAAATACCCTTACGCATGTTCAGTTCTTATTTTTTATTGTGAGGTTCGTATCATTCAATGATGAGAATAATAGAGCATCATTAAAAGACCCATTGCATGTTCCTATTGAACTAATAATAAGGGCAAGGACTAAAAGATTCAAAGATGCACTTAATGGGCTGATTCATTGATTAGAGTTTATTCCGATATTTTGCAATTTAAGATGAGTCCAAAACAAGATCATGGTACTCAGTGTCATTAAGGCACTTTTGAATTTGCCAATTTCAGCCTGTTGATTGATTTGGGCGTGAGAAAAGCCAGCAAATTTGCCAATTTCAGTATGTTGTTACAATCGATCCCATATACATGACAAATTACTTGCCATTTTTTTAAAACAATAAATTAGCATTTACTTTCTTAATTGATTGTATGATATTGACATTCCTATTTTCTTTGAAAACATTTCAAGACATTTTAATTAACTTTCTTGATTGTAAGGGTTTGACCATTCTTCTTTTCTATTATTTGGACATTTTAATTTCCTTGTTGTATGGATTATGTGTTTAGGATTTGATTTATTTTCTTTTTAGGATTTAGTAATTCGGCTTTATGCCATTACCTAACAGAAAATGATTAGTAATTGAAATAAAATTCGTGAGAGAGTTTTCCTCTTTGGTTCTTAAAATAACTATTTTCTTAACTGTTTTATGATTTTCTTTTGGGTTCATCCTTGACCTATCACTCACAATTTTCTCTTCTATCATGAGTGTGGCGTCTACCCAAATCTCTTATACCTTGATGTCTTATCTTTTAAAATAGATAATGTGTCAATGACATTGTTCTTGCATGATTTTGAAGCTGAATTAACACCATCCCTAGAAAAATACCCTTACGCATGTTCAGTTCTTATTTTTTATTATGATCGTATCATTCAATGATGAGAATAATAGAGCATCATTAAAAGACCCATTGCATGTTCCTATTGAACTAATAATAAGGGCAAGGACTAAAAGATTCAAAGATGCACTTAATGGGCTGATTCATTGCATTAGAGTTTATTCCGATTTTGCAATTTAAGATGAGTCCAAAACAAGATCATGGTAGTCAATGTCATTAAGGCACTTTTCAATTGCCAATTTCAGCCTGTTGATTGATTTGGGCGTGAGAAAAGCCAGCAAATTTGCCAATTTCAGTATGTTGTTACCAATCCCATATACATGACAAATTACTTGCCATTTTTTTAAAACAATAAATTAGCCGTTTACTTTCTTAATTGTGTATGATATTGACATTCCTTATTTTCTTTGAAAACATTTCAAGACATTTTAATTAACTTTCTTGATTGTAAGGTTTGACCATTCTTCTTTCCTTATTTTGGACATTTAATTTCCTTGTTGTATGGATTATTTGTTTAGGATTTGATTTATTTTCTTTTTAGGTTATTTAGTAATTCGGCTTTATAAGCCATTACCTAACAGAAAATGATTCGTAATTGAAATAAAATTCGTGAGAGAGTTTTCCTCTTTGGTTCTTAAAATAACTATTTTCTTAACTTGTTATGATTTTTCTTTGAGTTCATCCTTGACCTATCACTCACAATTTTTCTCTTCTATCATGAGTGTGGCGTCTACCCAAATCTCTTATACCTTTATGTCTTATCTTTTAAAATAGATAATGTGTCAATGACATTGTTCTTGCATGATTTTGAAGCTGAATTAACACCATCCCTAGAAAAATACCCTTACGCATGTTCAGTTCTTATTTTTATTATGTGAGGTTCGTATCATTCAATGATGAGAATAATAGAGCATCATTAAAAGACCCATTGCATGTTCCTATTGAACTAATAATAAGGGTAAGGACTAAAAGATTCAAAGATGCACTTAATGGGCTGATTCATTGGATTAGAGTTTATTCCAATATTTTGCAATTTAAGATGAGTCCAAAACAAGATCATGGTAGTCAGTCATTAAGGCACTTTGAATTTGCCAATTTCAGCCTGTTGATTGATTTGGGCGTGAGAAAAGCCAGCAAATTTGCCAATTTCAGTATGTTGTTACCGATCCCATATACATGACAAATTACTTGCCATTTTTTTAAAACAATAAATTAGCGTTTACTTTCTTAATTGATTGTATGATATTGACATTCCTTATTTTCTTTGAAAACATTTCAAGACATTTTAATTAACTTTCTTGATTGTAAAGGTTTGACCATTCTTCTTTCCTTATTTTGGACATTTTAATTTCCTTATTGTACGGATTATTTGTTTAGGATTTGATTTATTTTCTTTTTAGGTTATTTAGTAAATTCGGCTTTATAAGCCATTACCTAACAAAATGATCGTAATTGAAATAAAATTCGTGAGAGAGTTTTCCTCTTTGGTTCTTAAAATAACTATTTTCTTAACTTGTTATGATTTTTCTTTGGTTCATCCTTGACCTATCACTCACAATTTTTCTCTTCTATCATGAGTGTGGCGTCTACCCAAATCTCTTATACCTTGATGTCTTATCTTTTAAAATAGATAATGTGTCAATGACATTGTTCTTGCATGATTTTGAAGCTGAATTAACACCATCCCTAGAAAAATACCTTACGCATGTTCAGTTCTTATTTTTTATTGTGAGGTTCGTATCATTCAATGATGAGAATAATAGAGCATCATTAAAAGACCCATTGCATGTTCCTATTGAACTAATAATAAGGGCAAGGACTAAAAGATTCAAAGATGCACTTAATGGGTGATTCATTGCATTAGAGTTTATTCCAATATTATGCAATTTAAGATGAGTCCAAAACAAGATCATGGCTAGTCAATGTCATTAAGGCACTTTTCAATTTGCCAATTTCAGCCTGTTGATTGATTTGGGCGTGAGAAAAGCCAGCAAATTTGCCAATTTCAGTATGTTGTTACGAATCCCATATACATGACAAATTACTTGCCATTTTTTAAAACAATAAATTAGCATTTACTTTCTTAATTGATTGTATGATATTGACATTCCTTATTTTCTTTGAAAACATTTCAAGACATTTTAATTAACTTTCTTGATTGTAAGGGTTTGACCATTCTTCTTTCCTTATTTTGGACATTTTAATTTCCTTGTTGTATGGATTATTTGTTTAGGATTTGATTTATTTTCTTTTTAGGTTATTTAGTAATTCGGCTTTATGAGCATACCTAACAGAAAATGATTAGTAATTGAAATAAAATTCGTGAGAGTTTCCTCTTTGGTTCTTAAAATAACTATTTTCTTAACTTGTTATGATTTTTCTTTGGGTTCATCCTTGACCTATCACTCACAATTTTCTCATCTATCATGAGTGTGGCGTCTACCCAAATCTCTTATACCTTATTTCTTATCTTTTAAAATAGATAATGTGTCAATGACATTGTTCTTGCATGATTTTGAAGCTGAATTAACACCATCCCTAGAAAAATACCCTTACGCATGTTCAGTTCTTATTTTTTATTGTGAGGTTCGTATCATTCAATGATGAGAATAATAGAGCATCATTAAAAGACCCATTGCATGTTCCTATTGAACTAATAATAAGGGTAAGGACTAAAAGATTCAAAGATGCACTTAATGGGTTGATTCATTGCATTAGAGTTATTCCAATATTTTGCAATTTAAGATGAGTCCAAAACAAGATCATGGTAGTCAATGTCATTAAGGCACTTTTCAATTTGCCAATTTCAGCCTGTTGATTGATTTGGGCGTGAGAAAAGCCAGCAAATTTGCCAATTTCAGTATGTTGTTACCAATCCCATATACATGACAAATTACTTGCCATTTTTTTAAAACAATAAATTACGTTTACTTTCTTAATTGATTGTATGATATTGACATTCCTTATTTTCTTTGAAAACATTTCAAGACATTTAATTAACTTTCTTGATTGTAAGGGTTTGACCATTCTTCTTTCCTTATTATTGGACAATTTTAATTTCCTTGTTGTATGGATTATTTGTTTAGGATTTGATTTATTTTCTTTTTAGGTTATTTAGTAAATCGGCTTTATAAGCCCATTACCTAACAGAAAATGATTCGTAATTGAAATAAAATTCGTGAGAGAGTTTTCCTCTTTGGTTCTTAAAATAACTATTTTCTTAACTTGTTATGATTTTTCTTGAGGTTCATCCTTGACCTATCACTCACAATT
This sequence comes from Paulownia fortunei, assembly GCA_019321725.1. Lineage (NCBI taxonomy): Eukaryota > Viridiplantae > Streptophyta > Magnoliopsida > Lamiales > Paulowniaceae > Paulownia > Paulownia fortunei. The sequence continues at coordinate 5,303 of JAGSPU010000955.1, forward strand.
TTTCTCTTCTATCATGAGTGTGGCGTCTACCCAAATCTCTTATACCTTGATGTCTTATCTTTTAAATAGATAATGTGTCAATGACATTGTTCTTGCATGATTTTGAAGCTGAATTAACACCATCCCTAGAAAAATACCCTTACGCATGTTCAGTTCTTATTTTTTATTGTGAGGTTCGTATCATTCAATGATGAGAATAATAGAGCATCATTAAAAGACCCATTGCATGTTCCTATTGAACTAATAATAAGGGCAAGGACTAAAAGATTCAAAGATGCACTTAATGGGTTGATTCATTGCATTAGAGTTTGATTCCGATATTTATGCAATTTAAGATGAGTCCAAAACAAGATCATGGCTAGTCAATGTCATTAAGGCACTTTTGAATTTGCCAATTTCAGCCTGTTGATTGATTTGGCGTGAGAAAAGCAGCAAATTTGCCAATTTCAGTATGTTGTTACCGAACCCATATACATGACAAATTACTTGCCATTTTTTTAAAACAATAAATTAGCGTTTACTTTCTTAATTGATTGTATGATATTGACATTCCTTATTTTCTTTGAAAATATTTCAAGACATTTTAATTAACTTTCTTGATTGTAAGGGTTTGACCATTCTTCTTTCCTTATTTTGGACATTTTAATTTCCTATTGTATGGATTATTTGTTTAGGATTTGATTTATTTTTTTTTTAGGTTATTTAGTAATTCGGCTTTATAAGCCATTAACCTAACAGAAAATGATTAGTAATTGAAATAAAATTCGTGAGAGAGTTTTCCTCTTTGGTTCTTAAAATAACTATTTTCTTAACTTTTATGATTTTTCTTGTGGGTTCATCCTTGACCTATCACTCACAATTTTTCTCATCTATCATGAGTGTGGCGTCTACCCAAATCTCTTATACCTTGATGTCTTATCTTTTAAAATAGATAATGTGTCAATGACATTGTTCTTGCATGATTTTGAAGCTGAATTAACACCATCCCTAGAAAAATACCCTTACGCATGTTCAGTTTTCTTTTTTATTATGAGGTTCGTATCATTCAATGATGAGAATAATAGAGCATCATTAAAAGACCCATTGCATGTTCCTATTGAACTAATAATAAGGGCAAGGACTAAAAGATTCAAAGATGCACTTAATGGGCTGATTCATTGCATTAGAGTTTATTCGAATATTTTGCAATTTAAGATGAGTCCAAAACAAGATCATGGGTAGTCAGTGTCATTAAGGCACTTTTCAATTTGCCAATTTCAGCCTGTTGATTGATTTGTGTGAAAAAGCCAGCAAATTTGCCAATTTCAGTATGTTGTTACCGATCCCATATACATGACAAATTACTTGCCATTTTTTTAAAACAATAAATTAGCGTTTACTTTCTTAATTGATTGTATGATATTGACATTCCTTATTTTCTTTGAAAACATTTCAAGACATTTTAATTAACTTTCTTGATTGTAAGGGTTTGACCATTCTTCTTTCCTTATTTTGACATTTTAATTTCCTTGTGTACGGATTATTTGTTTAGGATTTGATTTATTTCTTTTTAGGTTATTTAGTAATTCGGCTTTATAAGCCATTACCTAACAGAAAATGATTAGTAATTGAAATAAAATTCGTGAGAGAGTTTTCCTCTTTGGTTCTTAAAATAACTATTTTCTTAACTTTTATGATTTTTCTTTTGAGTTCATCCTTGACCTATCACTCACAATTTTTCTCTTCTATCATGAGTGTGGCGTCTACCCAAATCTCTTATACCTTGATGTTCTTATCTTTTAAAATAGATAATGTGTCAATGACATTGTTCTTGCATGATTTTGAAGTGAATTAACACCATCCCTAGAAAAATACCTTACGCATGTTCAGTTCTTATTTTTTATTGTGAGGTTCGTATCATTCAATGATGAGAATAATAGAGCATCATTAAAAGACCCATTGCATGTTCCTATTGAACTAATAATATGGGCAAGGACTAAAAGATTCAAAGATGCACTTAATGGCTGATTCATTGCATTAGAGTTGATTCCAATATTTTGCAATTTAAGATGAGTCCAAAACAAGATCATGGGTAGTCAATGTCATTAAGGCACTTTTCAATTTGCCAATTTCAGCCTGTTGATTGATTTGGGCGTGAGAAAAGCCAGCAAATTTGCCAATTTCAGTATGTTGTTACCAATCCCATATACATGACAAATTACTTGCCATTTTTTTAAAACAATAAATTAGCGTTTACTTTCTTAATTGATTGTATGATATTGACATTCCTTATTTTCTTTGAAAACATTTCAAGACATTTTAATTAACTTTCTTGATTGTAAGGGTTTGACCATTCTTCTTTCCTTATATTTGGACATTTTAATTTCCTTGTTGTATGGATTATTTGTTTAGGATTTGATTTATTTTCTTTTTATGTTATTTAGTAATTCGGCTTTATGAGCAATTACCTAACAGAAAATGATTAGTAATTGAAATAAAATTCGTGAGAGAGTTTTCCTCTTTGGTTCTTAAAATAACTATTTTCTTAACTTGTTATGATTTTTCTTTGTTCATCCTTGACCTATCACTCACAATTTTCTCTTCTATCATGAGTGTGGCGTCTACCCAAATCTCTTATACCTTTGTGTCTTATCTTTTAAAATAGATAATGTGTCAATGACATTGTTCTTGCATGATTTTGAAGCTGAATTAACACCATCCCTAGAAAAATACCCTTACGCATGTTCAGTTCTTATTTTTTATTGTGAGGTTCGTATCATTCAATGATGAGAATAATAGAGCATCATTAAAAGACCCATTGCATGTTCCTATTGAACTAATAATAAGGGCAAGGACTAAAAGATTCAAAGATGCACTTAATGGGTTGATTCATTGGATTAGAGTTTGATTCCAATATTTTGCAATTTAAGATGAGTCCAAAACAAGATCATGGGTAGTCAATGTCATTAAGGCACTTTTCAATTTGCCAATTTCAGCCTGTTGATTGATTTGGGCGTGAGAAAAGCCAGCAAATTTGCCAATTTCAGTATGTTGTTACCGATCCCATATACATGACAAATTACTTGCCATTTTTTTAAAACAATAAATTACCGTTTACTTTCTTAATTGATTGTATGATATTGACATTCCTTATTTTCTTTGAAAACATTTCAAGACATTTTAATTAACTTTCTTGATTGTAAGGGTTTGACCATTCTTCTTTCCTTATTATTGGACATTTTAATTTCCTTGTTGTACGGATTATTTGTTTAGGATTTGATTTATTTTCTTTTAGTTATTTAGTAAATCGGCTTTATAAGCCATTTACCTAACAGAAAATGATTAGTAATTGAAATAAAATTCGTGAGAGAGTTTTCCTCTTTGGTTCTTAAAATAACTATTCTTTAACTTGTTATGATTTTTCTTTTGGGTTCATCCTTGACCTATCACTCACAATTTTTCTCTTCTATCATGAGTGTGGCGTCTACCCAAATCTCTTATACCTTGATGTCTTATCTTTTAAAATAGATAATGTGTCAATGACATTGTTCTTGCATGATTTTGAAGCTGAATTAACACCATCCCTAGAAAAATACCCTTACGCATGTTCAGTTCTTATTTTTATTATGAGGTTCGTATCATTCAATGATGAGAATAATAGAGCATCATTAAAAGACCCATTGCATGTTCCTATTGAACTAATAATAATGGCAAGGACTAAAAGATTCAAAGATGCACTTAATGGGCTGATTCATTGGATTAGAGTTTATTCCAATATTTTGCAATTTAAGATGAGTCCAAAACAAGATCATGGGTACTCAATGTCATTAAGGCACTTTTCAATTTGCCAATTTCAGCCTGTTGATTGATTTGGGCGTGAGAAAAGCCAGCAAATTTGCCAATTTCAGTATGTTGTTACCGATCCATATACATGACAAATTACTTGCCATTTTTTTAAAACAATAAATTAGCGTTTACTTTCTTAATTGATTGTATGATATTGACATTCCTTATTTTCTTTGAAAACATTTCAAGACATTTTAATTAACTTTCTTGATTGTAAGGGTTTGACCATTCTTCTTTCCTTATTTTGGACATTTTAATTTCCTTATTGTATGGATTATTTGTTTAGGATTTGATTTATTTTCTTTTAGGTTATTTAGTAATTCGGCTTTATAAGCCAATGTTATCCTAACAGAAAATGATTCGTAATTGAAATAAAATTCGTGAGAGAGTTTTCCTCTTTGGTTCTTAAAATAACTATTTTTCTTAACTTGTTATGATTTTTCTTTTGGGTTCATCCTTGACCGATCACTCACAATTTTCTTTCTATCATGAGTGTGGCGTCTACCCAAATCTCTTATACCTTGTTTCTTATCTTTTAAAATAGATAATGTGTCAATGACATTGTTCTTGCATGATTTTGAAGTGAATTAACACCATCCCTAGAAAAATACCCTTACGCATGTTCAGTTCTTATTTTTTATTGTGAGGTTCGTATCATTCAATGATGAGAATAATAGAGCATCATTAAAAGACCCATTGCATGTTCCTATTGAACTAATAATAAGGGCAAGGACTAAAAGATTCAAAGATGCACTTAATGGGTTGATTCATTGCATTAGAGTTTATTCAATATTTTGCAATTTAAGATGAGTCCAAAACAAGATCATGGGTAGTCAATGTCATTAAGGCACTTTTCAATTTGCCAATTTCAGCCTGTTGATTGATTTGGGCGTGAGAAAAGCCAGCAAATTTGCCAATTTCAGTATGTTGTTACGAACCCATATACATGAACAAATTACTTGCCATTTTTTTAAAAACAATAAATTAGCATTTACTTTCTTAATTGATTGTATGATATTGACATTCCTTATTTTCTTTGAAAACATTTCAAGACATTTTAATTAACTTTCTTGATTGTAAGGGTTTGACCATTCTTCTTTCCTTATTTTTGGACATTTTAATTTCCTTGTTGTATGATTATTTGTTTAGGATTTGATTTATTTTCTTTTTAGGTTATTTAGTAATTCGGCTTTATAACCAATTACCTAACAGAAAATGATTAGTAATTGAAATAAAATTCGTGAGAGAGTTTTCCTCTTTGGTTCTTAAAATAACTATTTCTTAACTTGTTATGATTTTTCTTGTGAGTTCATCCTTGACCTATCACTCACAATTTTTCTCTTCTATCATGAGTGTGGCGTCTACCCAAATCTCTTATACCTTGATTTCTTATCTTTTAAAATAGATAATGTGTCAATGACATTGTTCTTGCATGATTTTGAAGCTGAATTAACACCATCCCTAGAAAAATACCCTTACGCATGTTCAGTTCTTATTTTTATTGTGAGGTTCGTATCATTCAATGATGAGAATAATAGAGCATCATTAAAAGACCCATTGCATGTTCCTATTGAACTAATAATAAGGGCAAGGACTAAAAGATTCAAAGATGCACTTAATGGGTTGATTCATTGGATTAGAGTTGATTCCAATATTTTGCAATTTAAGATGAGTCCAAAACAAGATCATGGGTAGTCAATGTCATTAAGGCACTTTTCAATTTGCCAATTTCAGCCTGTTGATTGATTTGGGTGAGAAAAGCCAGCAAATTTGCCAATTCAGTATGTTGTTACCAATCCATATACATGACAAATTACTTGCCATTTTTTAAAACAATAAATTACCGTTTACTTTCTTAATTGATTGTATGATATTGACATTCCTTATTTTCTTTGAAAAACATTTCAAGACATTTTAATTAACTTTCTTGATTGTAAGGTTTGACCATTCTTCTTTCCTTATTTTTGGACATTTTAATTTCCTTATTGTACGGATTATTTGTTTAGGATTTGATTTATTTTCTTTTTATTTATTTAGTAATTCGGCTTTATAAGCCATGTATCCTAACAGAAAATGATTCGTAATTGAAATAAAATTCGTGAGAGAGTTTTCCTCTTTGGTTCTTAAAATAACTATTTTCTTAACTTTTATGATTTTTCTTTGGGTTCATCCTTGACCTATCACTCACAATTTTCTCTTCTATTATGAGTGTGGCGTCTACCCAAATCTCTTATACCTTGATGTCTTATCTTTTAAAATAGATAATGTGTCAATGACATTGTTCTTGCATGATTTTGAAGCTGAATTAACACCATCCCTAGAAAAATACCCTTACGCATGTTCAGTTCTTATTTTTTATTGTGAGGTTCGTATCATTCAATGATGAGAATAATAGAGCATCATTAAAAGACCCATTGCATGTTCCTATTGAATAATAATAAGGGCAAGGACTAAAAGATTCAAAGATGCACTTAATGGGCTGATTCATTGGATTAGAGTTGATTCCAATATTTTGCAATTTAAGATGAGTCCAAAACAAGATCATGGTAGTCAGTGTCATTAAGGCACTTTTCAATTTGCCAATTTCAGCCTGTTGATTGATTTGGGCGTGAAAAAGCCAGCAAATTTGCCAATTTCAGTATGTTGTTACCAATCCATATACATGACAAATTACTTGCCATTTTTTTAAAACAATAAATTACCGTTTACTTTCTTAATTGATTGTATGATATTGACATTCCTTATTTTCTTTGAAAACATTTCAAGACATTTTAATTAACTTTCTTGATTGTAAGGTTTGACCATTCTTCTTTCCTTATTATTGGACATTTTAATTTCCTTATTGTACGGATTATTTGTTTAGGATTTGATTTATTTTCTTTTTAGGTTATTTAGTAATTCGGCTTTATAAGCCATGTAACCTAACAGAAAATGATCGTAATTGAAATAAAATTCGTGAGAGAGTTTTCCTCTTTGGTTCTTAAAATAACTATTTTCTTAACTTGTTATGATTTTTCTTTGGGTTCATCCTTGACCTATCACTCACAATTTTCTCTTCTATCATGAGTGTGGCGTCTACCCAAATCTCTTATTTTTTCTTATCTTTTAAAATAGATAATGTGTCAATGACATTGTTCTTGCATGATTTTGAAGCTGAATTAACACCATCCCTAGAAAAATACCCTTACGCATGTTCAGTTCTTATTTTTTATTGTGAGGTTCGTATCATTCAATGATGAGAATAATAGAGCATCATTAAAAGACCCATTGCATGTTCCTATTGAACTAATAATAAGGGCAAGGACTAAAAGATTCAAAGATGCACTTCTTAATGGGCTGATTCATTGGATTAGAGTTGATTCAAATATTTTGCAATTTAAGATGAGTCCAAAACAAGATCATGGTAGTCAATGCCATTAAGGCACTTTTCAATTTGCCAATTTCAACATGTTGATTGATTTGGGCCTGAGAAAAGCCTCTAAATTTACTATTTCAGTATGTTGTTACTAATCTCCATAAGGACAAATACTTGCCATTTTTTCAAAACAATAAATTACCATTTACTTTCTTGATTGATTGTATGATATGACTTTCTTTTTTTCTTTGAAAACATTTCAAGACATTTTAATTTAACTTTCTTGATTGTAAGGGTTTGACCATTCTTCTTTTCTTATTATTGGACAATTTAATTTTCTGATTGTACGGATTATTTGTATAGAATTTGATTTATTTTCTTTTTATGATATTTAGCAATTCGGCTTTATAAGCCATTACCTAACAGAAAATGATTCGTAATTGAAATAAAATTCGTGAGAGAGCTTTCCTCTTTGGTTCTCAAAATAACTATTTTCTTAACTTGTTATGATTTTTCTTGTGGTTCATCCTTGACCTATCACTCACAATTTTCTCATCTATCATGAGTGTGGCGTCACCCAAATCTCTTATACCTTTCTTTCTTTTAAATAGATAGTGTGTCAATGACATTGTTCTTGCATGATTTTGAAGCTGAATTAACACCATCCCTAGAAAAATACCCTTACGCATGTTCAGTTCTTATTTTTTAATGTGAGGTTCGTATCATTCAATGACGAGAATAATAGAGCATCATTAAAAGACCCATTGCATGTTCCTATTGAACTAATAATAATAAGGGCAAGGACTAAAAGATTCAAAGATGCACTTCTTAATGGGCTGATTCATTGGATTAGAGTTGATTCCAATATTTTGCAATTTAAGATGAGTCCAAAACAAGATCATGACTAGTCAATGTCATTAAGGCACTTTTCAATTTGCCAATTTCAACATGTTGATTGATTTGGGCCTGAGAAAAGCTATAAATTTACTAATTTCAGTATGTTGTTACCAATCTCATATACATGACAAATTACTTGCCATTTTTTTAAAACAATAAATTATCGTTTACTTTCTTAATTGATTGTATGATATAAACATTCCTTATTTTCTTTGAAAACATTTGAAGACATTTTAATTAACTTTCTTGATTGTAAGGGTTTGACCATTCTTCTTTCCTTATTATTGGACATTTTAATTTCCTTATTGTACGGATTATTTGTTTAGGATTTGATTTATTTCTTTTTAATTTATTTAGTAATTTGGCTTTATAAGCCAATGTAATCCTAATAGAAAATGATTCGTAATTGAAATAAAATTCGTGAGAGAGTTTTCCTCTTTGGTTCTTAAAATAACTATTTTCTTAACGTGTTATGATTTTTCTTGTGGGTTCATCCTGACCTATCACTCACAATGTTTCTCATCTATTATGAGTGTGGCGTCTACCCAAATCTCTTATACCTTTGTTTCTTATCTTTTAAAATAGATAATGTGTCAATGATATTGTTCTTGCATGATTTTGAAACGAATTAACACCATCCCTAGAAAAATACCATTACGCATGTTCAGTTCTCATTTTTTATTGTGATGTTCGTATCATTGAACGATGAGAATAATGGAGCATCATTAAAGACCCATTGCATGTTCCTATTGAACTAATAATAATAAGGGCAAGGACTAAAAGATTCAAAGATGCACTTCTTAATGGGCTGATTCATTGGATTAGAGTTGATTCCAATATTTTGCAATTTAAGATGAGTCCAAAACAAGATCATGGCTAGTCAATGTCATTAAGGCACTTTTCAATTTGCCTAATTTCAGCCTGTTGATTGATATGGGCGTGAGAAAAGCCAGCAAATTTGCCAATTTCAGTATGTTGTTACCAATCTCATATACATGACAAATTACTTGCCATTTTTTTAAAACAATAAATTACCGTTTACTTTCTTAATTGATTGTATGATATTAACATTCCTATTTTCTTTGAAAACATTTGAAGATATTTTAATTAACTTTCTTGATTGTAAGGGTTTGACCATTCTTCTTTCCTTATTATTGGACATTTTAATTTCCTTATTGTACGGATTATTTGTTTTATTTGATTTATTTTCTTTTTAATTTATTTAGTAATTTGGCTTTATAAGCCAATGTAATCCTAATAGAAAATGATTCGTAATTGAAATAAAATTCGTGAGAGAGTTTTCCTCTTTGGTTCTTAAAATAACTATTTTCTTAACGTGTTATGATTTTTCTTGTGGGTTCATCCTCGACCTATCACTCACAATGTTTCTAATCTATTATGAGTGTGGCGTCTACCCAAATCTCTTATACCTTTGTTTCTTATCTTTTAAAATAGATAATGTGTCAATGACATTATTCTTGCATGATTTTGAAACTGAATTAACACCATCCCTAGAAAAATACCTTTACGCATGTTCAGTTCTTATTTTTTAATGTGAGGTTCGTATCATTCAATGATGAGAATAATAGAGCATCATTAAAAGACCCATTGCATGTTCCTATTGAACTAATAATAATAAGGGCAAGGACTAAAAGATTCAAAGATGCACTTCTTAATGGGCTGATTCATTGGATTAGAGTTGATTCAATATTTTGCAATTTAAGATGAGTCCAAAACAAGATCACGGGTAGTCAATGCCATTAAGGCACTTTTCAATTTGCCAATTTCAACATGTTGATTGATTTGGGCCTGAGAAAAGCCTCTAAATTTACTACTTTCAGTATGTTGTTACTAATCTATGAAGGACAAATTACTTGCCATTTTTTTCAAAACAATAAATTACCATTTACTTTCTTGATTGATTGTATGATATGACTTTCTTTTTTTCTTTGAAAACATTTCAAGACATTTTAATTTAACTTTCTTGATTGTAAGGGTTTGACCATTCTTCTTTTCTTATTATTGGACAATTTAATTTTCTGATTGTACGGATTATTTGTATAGAATTTGATTTATTTTCTTTTTAATATTTAGCAATTCGGCTTTATAAGCCATTACCTAACAGAAAATGATTCGTAATTGAAATAAAATTCGTGAGAGAGTTTTCCTCTTTGGTTCTCAAAATAACTATTTTCTTAACTTGTTATGATTTTTCTTGTGGGTTCATCCTTGACCTATCACTCACAATCTTTCTCATCTATCATGAGTGTGGCGTCCACCCAAATCTCTTATACCTTTGTTTCTTATCTTTTAAAATAGATAGTGTGTCAATGACATTGTTCTTGCATGATTTTGAAGCTGAATTAACACCATCCCTAGAAAAATACCCTTACGCATGTTCTTCTTATTTTTTAATGTGAGGTTCGTATCATTCAATGACGAGAATAATAGAGCATCATTAAAAGACCCATTGCATGTTCCTATTGAACTAATAATAATAAGGGCAAGGACTAAAAGATTCAAAGATGCACTTCTTAATGGGCTGATTCATTGGATTAGAGTTGATTCCAATATTTTGCAATTTAAGATGAGTCCAAAACAAGATCATGACTAGTCAATGTCATTAAGCCACTTTTCAATTTGCCAATTTCAACATGTTGATTGATTTGGGCCTGAGAAAAGCCTATAAATTTACTAATTTAAGTATGTTGTTACCAATCTCATATACATGACAAATTACTTGCCATTTTTTAAAAAACAATAAATTATCGTTTACTTAATTGATTGTATGATATAAACATTCCTTATTTTCTTTGAAAACAGCTGAAGATATTTAATTAACTTTCTTGATTGTAAGGGTTTGACCATTCTTCTTTCCTCATTATTGGACATTTTAATTTCCTTATTGTACGGATTATTTGTTTCGGATTTGATTTATTTTCTTTTTAATTTATTTAGTAATTTGGCTTTATAAGCCAATGTAATCCTAATAGAAAATGATTCGTAATTGAAATAAAATTCGTGAGAGAGTTTTCCTCTTTGGTTCTTAAAATAACTATTTTCTTAACGTGTTATGATTTTTCTTGTGGGTTCATCCTCGACCTATCACTCACAATGTTTCTCATCTATTATGAGTGTGGCGTCTACCCTAATCTCTTATACCTTTGTTTCTTATCTTTTAAAATAGATAATGTGTCAATTGTTCTTGCATGATTTTGAAACCGAATTAACACCATCCCTAGAAAAATACCCATTACGCATGTTCAGTTCTCATTTTTTATTGTGATGTTCGTATCATTGAACGATGAGAATAATGGAGCATCATTAAAGGACCCATTGCATGTTCCTATTGAACTAATAATAATAAGGGCAAGGACTAAAAGATTCAAAGATGCACTTCTTAATGGGCTGATTCATTGGATTAGAGTTGATTTCAATATTTTGCAATTTAAGATGAGTCCAAAACAAGATCATGGCTAGTCAATGTCATTAAGGCACTTTTCAATTTGCTAATTTCAGCCTGTTGATTGATATGGGCGTGAGAAAAGCCAGCAAATTTGCCAATTTCAGTATGTTGTTACCAATCTCATATACATGACAAATTACTTGCCATTTTTTTAAAACAATAAATTACCGTTTACTTTCTTAATTGATTGTATGATATTAACATTCCTTATTTTCTTTGAAAACATCTGAAGATATTTTAATTAACTTTCTTGATTGTAAGGGTTTGACCATTCTTCTTTCCTTATTATTGGACATTTTAATTTCCTTATTGTACGGATTATTTGTTTAGGATTTGATTTATTTTCTTTTTAATTTATTTAGTAATTTGGCTTTATAAGCCAATGTAATCCTAATAGAAAATGATTCGTAATTGAAATAAAATTCGTGAGAGAGTTTTCCTCTTTGGTTCTTAAAATAACTATTTTCTTAACGTGTTATGATTTTTCTTGTGGGTTCATCCTCGACCTATCACTCACAATGTTTCTAATCTATTATGAGTGTGGCGTCTACCCAAATCTCTTATACCTTTGTTTCTTATCTTTTAAAATAGATAATGTGTCAATGACATTATTCTTGCATGATTTTGAAACTGAATTAACACCATCCCTAGAAAAATACTTTACGCATGTTCAGTTCTTATTTTTTAATGTGAGGTTCGTATCATTCAATGATGAGAATAATAGAGCATCATTAAAAGACCCATTGCATGTTCCTATTGAACTAATAATAATAAGGGCAAGGACTAAAAGATTCAAAGATGCACTTCTTAATGGGCTGATTCATTGGATTAGAGTTGATTCAAATATTTTGCAATTTAAGATGAGTCCAAAACAAGATCACGGGTAGTCAATGCCATTAAGGCACTTTTCAATTTGCCAATTTCAACATGTTGATTGATTTGGGCCTGAGAAAAGCCTCTAAATTTACTAATTTCAGTATGTTGTTACTAATCTCCAGTGAAGGACAAATTACTTGCCATTTTTTTCAAAACAATAAATTACCATTTACTTTCTTGATTGATTGTATGATATGGACTTTCTTTTTTTCTTTGAAAACATTTCAAGACATTTTAATTAACTTTCTTGATTGTAAGGGTTTGACCATTCTTCTTTTCTTATTATTGGACAATTTAATTTTCTGATTGTACGGATTATTTGTATAGAATTTGATTTATTTTCTTTTTATGATATTTAGCAATTCGGCTTTATAAGCCATTACCTAACAGAAAATGATTCGTAATTGAAATAAAATTCGTGAGAGAGCTTTCCTCTTTGGTTCTCAAAATAACTATTTTCTTAACTTGTTATGATTTTTCTTGTGGGTTCATCCTTGACCTATCACTCACAATCTTTCTCATCTATCATGAGTGTGGCGTCTACCCAAATCTCTTATACCTTTGTTTCTTATCTTTTAAAATAGATAGTGTGTCAATGACATTGTTCTTGCATGATTTTGAAGCTGAATTAACACCATCCCTAGAAAAATACCCTTACGCATGTTCTGTTCTTATTTTTTATGTGAGGTTCGTATCATTCAATGACGAGAATAATAGAGCATCATTAAAAGACCCATTGCATGTTCCTATTGAACTAATAATAATAAGGGCAAGGACTAAAAGATTCAAAGATGCACTTCTTAATGGGCTGATTCATTGGATTAGAGTTGATTCCAATATTTTGCAATTTAAGATGAGTCCAAAACAAGATCATGACTAGTCAATGTCATTAAGCCACTTTTCAATTTGCCAATTTCAACATGTTGATTGATTTGGGCCTGAGAAAAGCCTATAAATTTACTAATTTAAGTATGTTGTTACCAATCTCATATACATGACAAATTACTTGCCATTTTTTTAAAACAATAAATTATCGTTTACTTTCTTAATTGATTGTATGATATAAACATTCCTTATTTTCTTTGAAAACAGCTGAAGATATTTTAATTAACTTTCTTGATTGTAAGGGTTTGACCATTCTTCTTTCCTCATTATTGGACATTTTAATTTCCTTATTGTACGGATTATTTGTTTCGGATTTGATTTATTTTCTTTTTAATTTATTTAGTAATTTGGCTTTATAAGCCAATGTAATCCTAATAGAAAATGATTCGTAATTGAAATAAAATTCGTGAGAGAGTTTTCCTCTTTGGTTCTTAAAATAACTATTTTCTTAACGTGTTATGATTTTTCTTGTGGGTTCATCCTCGACCTATCACTCACAATGTTTCTCATCTATTATGAGTGTGGCGTCTACCCTAATCTCTTATACCTTTGTTTCTTATCTTTTAAAATAGATAATGTGTCAATGATATTGTTCTTGCATGATTTTGAAACGAATTAACACCATCCCTAGAAAAATACCATTACGCATGTTCAGTTCTCATTTTATTGTGATGTTCGTATCATTGAACGATGAGAATATTCATTGATTGCATGTTCATTGAATGAATAACATTGCATGATTTTGAAAATGAATTAACACCATCCCTAGAAAAATACCCTTACGCATGTTCAGTTCTTATTTTTTAATGTGAGGTTCGTATCATTAATGATGAGAATAATAGAGCATCATTAAAAGACCCATTGCATGTTCCTATTGAACTAATAATAATAAGGGCAAGGACTAAAAGATTCAAAGATGCACTTCTTAATGGGCTGATTCATTGGATTAGAGTTGATTCCAATATTTTGCAATTTAAGATGAGTCCAAAACAAGATCATGGCTAGTCAATGTCATTAAGGCACTTTTCAATTTGCCAATTTCAACCTGTTGATTGATTTGGGCTGAGAAAAGCCAGCAAATTTGCCAATTTCAGTATGTTGTTACCAATCTCATAACATGACAAATTACTTGCCATTTTTTTAAAACAATAAATTACCGTTTACTTTCTTAATTGATTGTATGATATTAACATTCCTTTTTTCTTTGAAAACATTTGAAGACATTTTAATTAACTTTCTTGATTGTAAGGGTTTGACCATT
>JAGSPU010000750.1:0-23725 GCA_019321725.1 Paulownia fortunei
TACAAACTAGGAATAAAGTAAAACATAAGACTAAATTTCACTATATGCAATAAATTGCTCTCATTATGCTGCATTGCCTACATCAAACAAAAGTTGAAATCATAAGTTTATTTAAAATTATTCTTTTATCAATATTCCAAATTTATGTAAAATCATTAATAATATTCTTTAGTTATTCTAAATAAAAACTTTTAACCCCTTAATAAAACTTTTAAATTTTAAAAATATTTAATTATCTAAAACCAATATTCCAAAATTAAATTAATTGTATTTCAATTAATAGTTATCAAAGAAATTAAAAGTACGTATTTTTAAAACATTCATTAGGTATTATTTATATTGTATTTAATTTATGGTTTATAATTATACTTATTTCAATATTTTATGTTAAATCTAGATCGTAAATATATATTCTTTACTTATTCTTAATTTAAATATTTTTAACCCCCTTTAATTATTTTACTTTTAAATTTATAAAATATCATTAATTATTCTTTGAGCAATCTCTAAAATTAAATTATTTGTATACTTCAATCAAAAACTATTATTGAATTAAAATATATTTATTTTCAAAATATGTAGATTTTTTAATTTTGAAATATTTAAAATTTTGAGAAATTGTTCTAGTAAAATTAAGTAAATAAATTCAAATTAAATTTGAAATAATATAGATAAATTTTAATATTTATACATTTAAAATTTATATATATTATATTTGTTTTAAAAAAATAAAACCTATCCATTGAATTGAAAATATAATTAATTTTTAAATATTCAATACAAATTATTTATTTCATTATTTAATTTTGATTGCAATTTTACCAGATTTTAATATTTTAAACCTTTTCATTTTTGAGTTATTTTCCTAGTAAAACTTTGTACACACTTTTAAATTAAATTTTTAAAAATATATAAAAAATATTTAATTAATTAAACTTTTTAAATCTACTAATTTGTCTCTCAAACAACAACATTAAATTTGCAAACAAAAGAAAAGAATACATGTTGTCCTTCTTCTCAATTTATAAGTTATGTTTCAATTTTGTATTTATATTTAAAAGTCATCTTACTACGGTACAAACTAAGAATAAAGTAAAACATAAGACTAAATTTCACTATATGCAATAAATTACTATCATTAATTGCATTGCCTACAACAAACCAAAGTTGAAATCATAAGGATATTTAAAATTAATCTTTTATCAATATTCCAAATTTATGTAAAATCAGTAATAATATTATTTAGTTATTCTAAATAAAACTTTTAACCCCTTTAATAAAATTTTAAATTTAAAAATATTTAATTATCTATTAACCAATATTCTAAAATTAAATTAATTGTATTTCGATTAATAGTTATCAAAGAAATTAAAAGTATGTATTTTTAAAACATTCAATAGGTATTATTTATATTTTATTTCATTTATGGTTTATAATTATACTTATTTCAATATTTTATGTTAAATCTAGATCGTAAATATATATTCTTTACTTATTCTTAATTTAAATATTTTTAACCCCCTTTAATTATTTTACTTTTAAATTTATAAAATATCATTAATTATTCTTTGAGCAATCTCCTAAAATTAAATTATTTGTATACTTCAATCAAAAACTATTTAAGGAATTAAAATATATTTATTTTCAAAATATGTAGATTTTTTAATTTTGAAATATTTAAAATTTTGAGAAATTGTTCTAGTAAAATTAAGTAAATAAATTCAAATTAAATTTGAAATAATATAGATAAATTTTAATATTTATACATTTAAAATTAATATATATTCTATATTTGTTTTAAAAAATAAAAACCTATCCATTGAATTGAAAATATAATTTAATTTTAAAATATTCAATACAAATTATTTATTTCATTATTTAATTTTGATTGCAATTTTACCAGATTTTAATATTTTAAACCTTTTTATTTTTGAGTTATTTCCTAGTAAAACTTTGTACACACTTTTAAATTAACTTTTCTAAAAACATATAAAAAATATTTAATTAATTAAACTTTTTAAATCTACTAATTTGTCTCTCAAACAACAACATTAAATTTGCAAACAAAAGAAAAAGAAAGTACTCATGTTGTCCTTCTTCTCAATTTATAAGTTATGTTTCAATTTTGTATTTATATTTAAAAGTCATCTTACTACGGTACAAGCTAGGAATAAGTAAAACATAAGACTAAATTTCACTATATGCAATAAATTACTATCATTATGTTGCATTGCCTACAACAACCAAAGTTGAAATCATAAGGATATTTAAAATTAATCTTTTATCAATATTCCAAATTTATGTAAAATCAGTAATAAATATTATTTAGTTATTCTAAATAAAAACTTTTAACCCTTTAATAAAAATTTTAAATTTAAAAAAATATTTAATTATCTATTAACCAATATTCTAAAATTAAATTAATTGTATTTCGATTAATAGTTATCAAAGAAATTAAAAGTATGTATTTTTAAAACATTCAATAGGTATTATTTATATTTTATTTCATTTATGGTTTATAATTATACTTATTTCAATATTTTATGTTAAATCTAGATCGTAAATATATATTCTTTACTTATTCTTAATTTAAATATTTTTAACCCCTTTAATTATTTTACTTTTAAATTTATAAAATATCATTAATTATTCTTTGAGCAATCTCCTAAAATTAAATTATTTGTATACTTCAATCAAAAACTATTTAAGGAATTAAAATATATTTATTTTCAAAATATGTAGATTTTTTAATTTTGAAATATTTAAAATTTTGAGAAATTGTTCTAGTAAAATTAAGAAATAAATTCAAATTAAATTTGAAATAATATAGATAAATTTTAATATTTATACATTTAAAATTATATATATTCTATATTTGTTTAAAAAAATAAAAACCTATCCATTGAATTGAAAATATAATTAATTTTAAAATATTCAATACAAATTATTTATTTCATTATTTAATTTTGATTGCAATTTTACCAGATTTTAATATTTTAAACCTTTTCATTTTTGAGTTATTTCTTAGTAAAACTTTGTGCACACTTTTAAATTAAATTTTTAAAACATATAAAAAATATTTAATTAATTAAACTTTTTAAATCTACTAATTTGTCTCTCAAACAACAACATTAAATTTGCAAACAAAAGAAAAGAAAGTACTCATGTTGTCCTTCTTCTCAATTTATAAGTTATGTTTCAATTTTGTATTTATATTTAAAAGTCATCTTACTACGGTACAAGCTAGGAATAAAGTAAACATAAGACTAAATTTCACTATATGCAATAAATTACTATCATTATGTTGCATTGCCTACAACAAACCAAAGTTGAAATCATAAGGATATTTAAAATTAATCTTTTATCAATATTCCAAATTTATGTAAAATCAGTAATAAATATTATTTAGTTATTCTAAATAAAAACTTTTAACCCCTTTAATAAAAATTTTAAATTTAAAAAAATATTTAATTCTATTAACCAATATTCTAAAATTAAATTAATTGTATTTCGATTAATAGTTATCAAAGAAATTAAAAGTATGTATTTTTAAAACATTCAATAGGTATTATTTATATTTTATTTCATTTATGGTTTATAATTATACTTATTTCAATATTTTATGTTAAATCTAGATCGTAAATATATATTCTTTACTTATTCTTAATTTAAATATTTTTAACCCCCTTTAATTATTTTACTTTTAAATTTATAAAATATCATTAATTATTCTTTGAGCAATCTCCTAAAATTAAATTATTTGTATACTTCAATCAAAAACTATTAAGGAATTAAAATATATTTATTTTAAAATATGTAGATTTTTAATTTTGAAATATTTAAAATTTTGAGAAATTGTTCTAGTAAAATTAAGTATATAAATTCAAATTAAATTTGAAATAATATAGATAATTTTTAATATTTATACATTTTAAATTAATATATATTCTATATTTGTTTTAAAAAAATGAAAACATATCCATTGAATTGAAAATATATTTAATTTTTAAATATTCAATACAAATTATTTATTCATTATTTAATTTTGATTGCAATTTTACCAGATTTTAATATTTAAACCTTTTCATTTTTGAGTTATTGTCCTAGTAAAACTTTGTACACACTTTTAAATTAATTTTTTTAAAAATATATAAAAAAATTTAATTAATTAAACTTTTTAAATCTACTAATTTGTCTCTCAAACAACAACATTAAATTTGCAAACAAAAGAAAAGAAAGTACTCATGTTGTCTTCTTCTCAATTTATCAGTTATGTTTCAACTTTGTATTTATATTTAAAAGTCATCTTACTACGGTACAAACTAGGAATAAAGTAAAACATAAGACTAAATTTCACTATATGCAATAAATTGCTATCATTATGCTGCATTGCCTCCAACAAACAAAGTTGAAATCATAAGGATATTTAAAATTAATCTTTTATCAATATTCCAAATTTATGTAAAATCAGTAATATATATTATTTAGTTATTCTAAATAAAAACTTTTAACCCTTTATAAAAATTTTAATTTTAAAAAAATATTTAATTATCTATTAACCAATATTCTAAAATTAAATTAATTGTATTTCAATTAATAGTTATCAAAGAAATTAAAAGTATGTATTTTTAAAACATTCAATAGGTATTATTTATATTTTATTTAATTTATGGTTTATAATTATACTTATTTCAATATTTTATGTTAAATCTAGATCGTAAATATATATTCTTTACTTATTCTTAATTTAAATATTTTTAACCCCCTTTAATTATTTTACTTTTAAATTTATAAAATATCATTAATTATTCTTTGAGCAATCTCCTAAAATTAAATTATTTGTATACTTCAATCAAAAACTATTTAAGGAATTAAAATATATTTATTTTCAAAATATGTAGAATTTTTAATTTTGAAATATTTAAAATTTTGAGAAATTGTTCTAGTAAAATTAAGTAAATAAATTCAAATTAAATTTGAAATAATATAGATAAATTTTAATATTTATACATTTAAAATTTATATATATTCTATATTTGTTTTAAAAAAATAAAAACCTATCCATTGCATTGAAAATATAATTAATTTTTAATATTCAATACAAATTATTTATTTCATTATTTAATTTTGATTGCAATTTTACCAGATTTTAATATTTTAAACCTTTTCATTTTTGAGTTATTGTCTTAGTAAAACTTTGTGCACACTTTTCAATTAAATTTTTCTAAAAACATATAAAAAATATTTAATTAATTAAACTTTTTAAATCTACTAATTTGTCTCTCAAACAACAACATTAAATTTGCAAACAAAAGAACTCATGTTGTCCTTCTTCTCAATTTATAAGTTATGTTTCAATTTTGTATTTATATTTAAAAGTCATCTTACTACGGTACAACTAGGAATAAAGTAAAACATAAGACTAAATTTCACTATATGCAATAAATTACTATCATTACATTGCATTGCCTACAACAAACCAAAGTTGAAATCATAAGGATATTTAAAATTAATCTTTTATCAATATTCCAAATTTATGTAAAATCAGTAATAAATATTATTTAGTTATTCTAAATAAAAACTTTTAACCCCTTTAATAAAAATTTTAAATTTAAAAAAATATTTAATTATCTATTAACCAATATTCTAAAATTAAATTAATTGTATTTCGATTAATAGTTATCAAAGAAATTAAAAGTATGTATTTTTAAAACATTCAATAGGTATTATTTATATTTTATTTCATTTATGGTTTATAATTATACTTATTTCAATATTTTATGTTAAATCTAGATCGTAAATATATATTCTTTACTTATTCTTAATTTAAATTTTTTTAACCCCTTTAATTATTTTACTTTTAAATTTATAAAATATCATTAATTATTCTTTGAGCAATCTCCTAAAATTAAATTATTTGTATACTTCAATCAAAAACTATTTAAGGAATTAAAATATATTTATTTTCAAAATATGTAGATTTTTTAATTTTGAAATATTTAAAATTTTGAGAAATTGTTCTAGTAAAATTAAGGAAATAAATTGAAATTAATTTGAAATAATATAGATAAATTTTAATATTTATACATTTAAAATTTATATATATTCTATATTTGTTTTAAAAAAATAAAAACCTATCCATTGCATTGAAAATATAATTAATTTTAAAATATTCAATACAAATTATTTATTTCATTATTTAATTTTGATTGCAATTTTACCAGATTTTAATATTTTAAACCTTTTCATTTTTGAGTTATTGTCTTAGTAAAACTTTGTGCACACTTTTCAATTAAATTTTCTAAAAACATATAAAAATATTTAATTAATTAAACTTTTTAAATCTACTAATTTGTCTCTCAAACAACAACATTAAATTTGCAAACAAAAGAAAAGAAAGTACTCATGTTGTCCCTTCTCTCATTTATAAGTTATGTTTCAATTTTGTATTTATATTTAAAAGTCATCTTACTACGGTACAAGCTAGGAATAAAGTAAACATAAGACTAAATTTCACTATATGCAATAAATTACTCATTACGTTGCATTGCCTACAACAAACCAAAGTTGAAATCATAAGGATATTTAAAATTAATCTTTTATCAATATTCCAAATTTATGTAAAATCAGTAATAAATATTATTTAGTTATTCTAAATAAAAATTTTAACCCCTTTAATAAAAATTTTAAATTTAAAAAAATATTTAATTATCTATTAACCAATATTCGAAAATTAAATTAATTGTATTTCGATTAATAGTTATCAAAGAAATTAAAAGTATGTATTTTTAAAACATTCAATAGGTATTATTTATATTTTATTTCATTTATGGTTTATAATTATACTTATTTCAATATTTTATGTTAAATCTAGATCGTAAATATATATTCTTTACTTATTCTTAATTTAAATATTTTTAACCCCCTTTAATTATTTTACTTTTAAATTTATAAAATATCATTAATTATTCTTTGAGCAATCTCCTAAAATTAAATTATTTGTATACTTCAATCAAAAACTATTATTGAATTAAAATATATTTATTTTAAAAATATGTAGAATTTTTAATTTTGAAATATTTAAAATTTTGAGAAATTGTTCTAGTAAAATTAAGTATATAAATTCAAATTAAATTTGAAATAATATAGATAATTTTTAATATTTATACATTTTAAATTAATATATATTCTATATTTGTTTTAAAAAAATGAAAACATATCCATTGAATTGAAAATATATTTAATTTTTAAATATTCAATACAAATTATTTATTTCATTATTTAATTTTGATTGCAATTTTACCAGATTTTAATATTTTAAACCTTTTCATTTTTGAGTTATTGTCCTAGTAAAACTTTGTACACACTTTTAAATTAATTTTTTTAAAAATATATAAAAAAATTTAATTAATTAAACTTTTTAAATCTACTAATTTGTCTCTCAAACAACAACATTAAATTTGCAAACAAAAGAAAAGAAAGTACTCATGTTGTCCTTCTTCTCAATTTATCAGTTATGTTTCAACTTGTATTTATATTTAAAAGTCATCTTACTACGGTACAAACTAGGAATAAAGTAAAACATAAGACTAAATTTCACTATATGCAATAAATTGCCCTCATTATGCTGCATTGCCTCCATCAAACAAAAGTTGAAATCATAAGTTTATTTAAAATTATTGTTTTATCAATATTCCAAATTTATGTAAAAAATTAATATATATTCTTTAGTTATTCTAAATAAAAACTTTTTAACCCCTTTCATAAAAATTTTAAATTTAAAAAATATTTAATTATCCATAAACCAATATTCTAAAATTAAATTAATTGTATTCCAATTAATAATTATCAAAGAAATTAAAAGTACGTATTTTTAAAACATTCATTAGGTATTACTTATATTTTATTTAATTTATGGTTTATAATTATACTTATTTCAATATTTTATGTTAAATCTAGATCGTAAATATATATTCTTTACTTATTCTTAATTTAAATATTTTTAACCCCCTTTAATTATTTTACTTTTAAATTTATAAAATATCATTAATTATTCTTTGAGCAATCTCCTAAAATTAAATTATTTGTATACTTCAATCAAAAACTATTTAAGGAATTAAAATATATTTATTTTCAAAATATGTAGAATTTTTAATTTTGAAATATTTAAAATTTTGAGAAATTGTTCTAGTAAAATTAAGGAAATAAATTCAAATTAAATTTGAAATAATATAGATAAATTTTAATATTTATACATTTAAAATTTATATATTTCTATATTTGTTTTAAAAAAATAAAAACCTATCCATTGCATTGAAAATATAATTAATTTTAAAATATTCAATACAAATTATTTATTTCATTATTTAATTTTGATTGCAATTTTACCAGATTTTAATATTTTAAACCTTTTCATTTTTGAGTTATTGTCTTAGTAAAACTTTGTGCACACTTTTCAATTAAATTTTCTAAAAATATATAAAAAATATTTAATTAATTAAACTTTTTAAATCTACTAATTTGTCTCTCAAACAACAACATTAAATTTGCAAACAAAAGAACTCATGTTGTCCTTCTTCTCAATTTATAAGTTATGTTTCAATTTTGTATTTATATTTTAAAAGTCATCTTACTACGGTACAAACTAAGAATAAAGTAAAACATAAGACTAAATTTCACTATATGCAATAAATTACTATCATTATGTTGCATTGCCTACAACAAACCAAAGTTGAAATCATAAGGATATTTAAAATTAATCTTTTATCAATATTCCAAATTTATGTAAAATCAGTAATAAATATTATTTAGTTATTCTAAATAAAAACTTTTAACCCCTTTAATAAAAATTTTAAATTTAAAAAAATATTTAATTATCTATTAACCAATATTCTAAAATTAAATTAATTGTATTTCGATTAATAGTTATCAAAGAAATTAAAAGTATGTATTTTTAAAACATTCAATAGGTATTATTTATATTTTATTTATTTATGGTTTATAATTATACTTATTTCAATATTTTATGTTAAATCTAGATCGTAAATATATATTCTTTACTTATTCTTAATTTAAATTTTTTTAACCCCTTTAATTATTTTACTTTTAAATTTATAAAATATCATTAATTATTCTTTGAGCAATCTCCTAAAATTAAATTATTTGTATACTTCAATCAAAAACTATTTAAGGAATTAAAATATATTTATTTTCAAAATATGTAGATTTTTTAATTTTGAAATATTTAAAATTTTGAGAAATTGTTCTAGTAAAATTAAGGAAATAAATTCAAATTAAATTTGAAATAATATAGATAATTTTTAATATTTATACATTTAAAATTTATATATATATTCTATATTTGTTTTAAAAAAATAAAAACATATCCATTGAATTGAAAATATAATTAATTTTAAAATATTCAATACAAATTATTTATTTCATTATTTAATTTTGATTGCAATTTTACCAGATTTTAATATTTTAAACCTTTTTATTTTTGAGTTATTTTCCTAGTAAAACTTTGTACACACTTTAAATTAACTTTTTAAAACATATAAAAAATATTTAATTAATTAAACTTTTTAAATCTACTAATTTGTCTCTCAAACAACAACATTAAATTTGCAAACAAAAGAAAAGAAAGTACTCATGTTGTCCTTCTTCTCAATTTATAAGTTATGTTTCAATTTTGTATTTATATTTAAAAGTCATCTTACTACGGTACAAGCTAGGAATAAAGTAAACATAAGACTAAATTTCACTATATGCAATAAATTACTATCATTACGTTGCATTGCCTACAACAAACCAAAGTTGAAATCATAAGGATATTTAAAATTAATCTTTTATCAATATTCCAAAT
The DNA here is from genome assembly GCA_019321725.1 of Paulownia fortunei. Lineage (NCBI taxonomy): Eukaryota > Viridiplantae > Streptophyta > Magnoliopsida > Lamiales > Paulowniaceae > Paulownia > Paulownia fortunei. The sequence continues at coordinate 9,866 of JAGSPU010000750.1, forward strand.
TTATGTAAAATCAGTAATAAATATTATTTAGTTATTCTAAATAAAAACTTTTAACCCCTTTAATAAAAATTTTAAATTTAAAAAAATATTTAATTATCTATTAACCAATATTCTAAAATTAAATTAATTGCATTTCGATTAATAGTTATCAAAGAAATTAAAAGTATGTATTTTTAAAACATTCAATAGGTATTATTTATATTTTATTTCATTTATGGTTTATAATTATACTTATTTCAATATTTTATGTTAAATCTAGATCGTAAATATATATTCTTTACTTATTCTTAATTTAAATTTTTTTAACCCCTTTAATTATTTTACTTTTAAATTTATAAAATATCATTAATTATTCTTTGAGCAATCTCCTAAAATTAAATTATTTGTATACTTCAATCAAAAACTATTTAAGGAATTAAAATATATTTATTTCAAAATATGTAGATTTTTTAATTTTGAAATATTTAAAATTTTGAGAAATTGTTCTAGTAAAATTAAGGAAATAAATTCAAATTAAATTTGAAATAATATAGATAATTTTAATATTTATACATTTAAAATTTATATATATTCTATATTTGTTTTAAAAAAATAAAAACCTATCCATTGAATTGAAAATATAATTTAATTTTAAAATATTCAATACAAATTATTTATTTCATTATTTAATTTTGATTGCAATTTTACCAGATTTTAATATTTTAAACCTTTTCATTTTTGAGTTATTGTCTTAGTAAAACTTTGTGCACACTTTTCAATTAAATTTTCTAAAAATATAAAAAAATATTTAATTAATTAAACTTTTTAAATCTACTAATTTGTCTCTCAAACAACAACATTAAATTTGCAAACAAAAGAAAAGAAAGTACTCATGTTGTCCTTCTTCTCAATTTATAAGTTATGTTTCAATTTTGTATTTATATTTAAAAGTCATCTTACTACGGTACAAGCTAGGAATAAAGTAAACATAAGACTAAATTTCACTATATGCAATAAATTACTATCATTATGTTGCATTGCCTACAACAAACCAAAGTTGAAATCATAAGGATATTTAAAATTAATCTTTTATCAATATTCCAAATTTATGTAAAATCAGTAATAAATATTATTTAGTTATTCTAAATAAAAACTTTTAACCCCTTTAATAAAAATTTTAAATTTAAAAAAATATTTAATTATCTATTAACCAATATTCTAAAATTAAATTAATTGTATTTCGATTAATAGTTATCAAAGAAATTAAAAGTATGTATTTTTAAACATTCAATAGATATTATTTATATTTTATTTCATTTATGGTTTATATATTATACTTATTTCAATATTTTATGTTAAATCTAGATCGTAAATATATATTCTTTACTTATTCTTAATTTAAATATTTTTAACCCCCTTTAATTATTTTACTTTTAAATTTATAAAATATCATTAATTATTCTTTGAGCAATCTCCTAAAATTAAATTATTTGTATACTTCAATCAAAAACTATTATTGAATTAAAATATATTTATTTTCAAAATATGTAGAATTTTTAATTTTGAAATATTTAAAATTTTGAGAAATTGTTCTAGTAAAATTAAGTATATAAATTCAAATTAAATTTGAAATAATATAGATAATTTTTAATATTTATACATTTTAAATTAATATATATTCTATATTTGTTTTAAAAAAATGAAAATATCCATTGAATTGAAAATATATTTAATTTTTAAATATTCAATACAAATTATTTATTCATTATTTAATTTTGATTGCAATTTTACCAGATTTTAATATTTTAAACCTATTTCATTTTTGAGTTATTGTCCTAGTAAAACTTTGTACACACTTTTAAATTAATTTTTTTAAAATATATAAAAATTAGTTAATTAAACTTTTTAAATCTACTAATTTGTCTCTCAAACAACAACATTAAATTTGCAAACAAAAGAAAAGAAAGTACTCATGTTGTCCTTCTTCTCAATTTATAAGTTATGTTTCAACTTTGTATTTATATTTAAAAGTCATCTTACTACGGTACAACTAGGAATAAAGTAAAACATAAGACTAAATTTCACTATATGTAATAAATTGCCCTTCATTATGCTGCATTGCCTCCATGAAACCAAAAGTTGAAATCATAAGTTTATTTAAAATTATTCTTTTATCAATATTCCAAATTTATGTAAAAATCAGTAATATATATTCTTTAGTTATTCTAAATAAAAACTTTTTACCCCTTTAATAAAAACTTTTAAATTTTAAAAAATATTTAATTATCCATTAACCAATATTCCAAAATTAAATTAATTGTATTTCATTAATAGTTATCAAAGAAATTAAAAGTATGTATTTTTAAAACATTCAATAGGTATTATTATATTTTATTTCATTTATGGTTTATAATTATACTTATTTCAATATTTTATGTTAAATCTAGATCGTAAATATATATTCTTTACTTATTCTTAATTTAAATATTTTTACCCCCTTTAATTATTTTACTTTTAAATTTATAAAATATCATTAATTATTCTTTGAGCAATCTCCTAAAATTAAATTATTTGTATACTTCAATCAAAAACTATTTTAAGGAATTAAAATATATTTATTTTCAAAATATGTAGATTTTTAATTTTGAAATATTTAAAATTTTGAGAAATTGTTCTAGTAAAATTAAGAAATAAATTCAAATTAAATTTGAAATAATATAGATAATTTTTAATATTTATACATTTAAAATTTATATATATTCTATATTTGTTTTAAAAAAATAAAAACCTATCCATTGAATTGAAAATATAATTAATTTTTAAAATATTCAATACAAATTATTTATTTCATTATTTAATTTTGATTGCAATTTTACCAGATTTTAATATTTTAAACCTTTTCATTTTTGAGTTATTGTCTTAGTAAAACTTTGTGCACACTTTTAAATTAAATTTTTTAAAAATATATAAAATATTTAATTAATTAAACTTTTTAAATCTACTAATTTGTCTCTCAAACAACAACATTAAATTTGCAAACAAAAGAAAAGAAAGTACTCATATTGTCCTTCTTCTCAATTCATCAGTTATGTTTCAACTTTGTATTTATATTTAAAAGTCATCTTACTACGCTACAAACTAGGAATAAAGTAAAAAATATAAGACTAAATTTCACTATATGCAATAAATTGCCCTTCATTATGCTGCATTGCCTCCATCAAACAAAGTTGAAATCATAAGTTTATTTAAAATTATTGTTTTATCAATATTCCAAATTTATGTAAAATCATAATATATATTCTTTAGTTATTGTAAATAAAAACTTTTAACCCCTTTAATAAAACTTTTAAATTTAAAAAAATATTTAATTATCCATAAACCAATATTCAAAATTAAATTAATTGTATTCATTAATAATTATCAAAGAAATTAAAAGTACGTATTTTTAAAACATTCAATTAGGTATTATTTATTTGTATTTAATTTATGGTTTATAATTATACTTATTTCAATATTTTATGTTAAATCTAGATCGTAAATATATATTCTTTACTTATTCTTAATTTAAATATTTTTAACCCCTTTAATTATTTTACTTTTAAATTTATAAAATATCATTAATTATTCTTTGAGCAATCTCCTAAAATTAAATTATTTGTATACTTCAATCAAAACTATTTTAAGGAATTAAAATATATTTATTTTCAAAATATGTAGAATTTTTAATTTTGAAATATTTAAAATTTTGAGAAATTGTTCTAGTAAAATTAAGGATAAATTCAAATTAAATTTGAAATAATATAGATAAATTTTAATATTTATACATTTAAAATTTATATATATTCTATATTTGTTTAAAAAAATAAAAACCTATCCATTGAATTGAAAATATATTAATTTTAAAATATTCAATACAAATTATTTATTTCATTATTTTAATTTTGATTGCAATTTTACCAGATTTTAATATTTTAAACCTTTCATTTTTGAGTTATTTTCTTAGTAAAACTTTGTGCACACTTTTAATTAACTTTTTTAAAAACATATAAAAAATATTTAATTAATTAAACTTTTTAAATCTACTAATTTGTCTCTCAAACAACAACATTAAATTTGCAAACAAAAGAACTCATGTTGTCCTTCTTCTGAATTTATAAGTTATGTTTCAATTTTGTATTTATATTTAAAAGTCATCTTACTACGGTACAAACTAGAATAAAGTAAAACATAAGACTAAATTTCACTATATGCAATAAATTACTATCATTACTTGCATTGCCTACAACAACCAAAGTTGAAATCATAAGGATATTTTAAATTAATCTTTTATCAATATTCCAAATTTATGTAAAATCAGTAATAAATATTATTTGTTATTCTAAATAAAAACTTTTAACCCCTTTAATAAAAATTTTAAATTTAAAAAAATATTTAATTATCTATTAACCAATATTCTAAATTAAATTAATTGTATTTCGATTAATAGTTATCAAAGAAATTAAAAGTATGTATTTTTAAAACATTCAATAGGTATTATTTATATTTTATTTCATTTATGGTTTATAATTATACTTATTTCAATATTTTATGTTAAATCTAGATCGTAAATATATATTCTTTACTTATTCTTAATTTAAATATTTTTAACCCCTTTAATTATTTTACTTTTAAATTTATAAAATATCATTAATTATTCTTTGAGCAATCTCCTAAAATTAAATTATTTGTATACTTCAATCAAAACTATTTAAGGAATTAAAATATATTTATTTTCAAAATATGTAGATTTTTTAATTTTGAAATATTTAAAATTTTGAGAAATTGTTCTAGTAAAATTAAGTAAATAAATTCAAATTAAATTTGAAATAATATAGATAAATTTTAATATTTATACATTTAAATTATATATATTCTATATTTGTTTTAAAAAAATAAAAACCTATCCATTGAATTGAAAATATAATTAATTTTTAAATATTCAATACAAATTATTTATTTCATTATTTAATTTTGATTGCAATTTTACCAGATTTTAATATTTTAAACCTTTTTATTTTTGAGTTATTTTCCTAGTAAAACTTTGTACACACTTTAAATTAATTTTTTAAAAACATATAAAAAATATTTAATTAATTAAACTTTTTAAATCTACTAATTTGTCTCTCAAACAACAACATTAAATTTGCAAACAAAAGAAAAGAAAGTACTCATGTTGTCCTTCTTCTCAATTTATAAGTTATGTTTCAATTTTGTATTTATATTTAAAAGTCATCTTACTACGGTACAAGCTAGAATAAAGTAAACATAAGACTAAATTTCACTATATGCAATAAATTACTATCATTATGTGCATTGCCTACAACACCAAAGTTGAAATCATAAGGATATTTAAAATTAATCTTTTATCAATATTCCAAATTTATGTAAAATCAGTAATAAATATTATTTAGTTATTTATAAATAAAAACTTTTAACCCTTTAATAAAAATTTTAATTTAAAAAAATATTTAATTATCTATTAACCAATATTCTAAAATTAAATTAATTGTATTTCGATTAATAGTTATCAAAGAAATTAAAAGTATGTATTTTTAAAACATTCAATAGGTATTATTTATATTTTATTTCATTTATGGTTTATAATTATACTTATTTCAATATTTTATGTTAAATCTAGATCGTAAATATATATTCTTTAGTTATTCTTAATTTAAATTTTTAACCCCTTTAATTATTTTACTTTTAAATTTATAAAATATCATTAATTATTCTTTGAGCAATCTCCTAAAATTAAATTATTTGTATACTTCAATCAAAAACTATTTAAGGAATTAAAATATATTTATTTTCAAAATATGTAGATTTTTTAATTTTGAAATATTTAAAATTTTGAGAAATTGTTCTAGTAAAATTAAGGAAATAAATTCAAATTAAATTTGAAATAATATAGATAAATTTTAATATTTATACATTTAAATTTATATATATTCTATATTTGTTTTAAAAAAAAAAACCTATCCATTGCATTGAAAATATAATTAATTTTAAAATATTCAATACAAATTATTTATTTCATTATTTAATTTTGATTGCAATTTTACCAGATTTTAATATTTTAAACCTTTTTATTTTTGAGTTATTGTCTTAGTAAAACTTTGTACACACTTTTCAATTAAATTTTTAAAAACATATAAAAAATATTTAATTAATTAAACTTTTTAAATCTACTAATTTGTCTCTCAAACAACAACATTAAATTTGCAAAACAAAAAAAAGAAAGTACTCATGTTGTCCTTCTTCTCATTTATAAGTTATGTTTCAATTTTGTATTTATATTTAAAAGTCATCTTACTACGGTACAAGCTAGGAATAAAGTAAACATAAGACTAAATTTCACTATATGCAATAAATTACTATCATTATGTTGCATTGCCTACAACAAACCAAAGTTGAAATCATAAGGATATTTAAAATTAATCTTTTATCAATATTCCAAATTTATGTAAAATCAGTAATAAATATTATTTAGTTATTCTAAATAAAAACTTTTAACCCCTTTAATAAAAATTTTAAATTTAAAAAAATATTTAATTATCTATTAACCAATATTCTAAAATTAAATTAATTGTATTTCGATTAATAGTTATCAAAGAAATTAAAAGTATGTATTTTTAAAACATTCAATAGATATTATTTATATTTAATTTCATTTATGGTTTATAATTATACTTATTTCAATATTTTATGTTAAATCTAGATCGTAAATATATATTCTTTACTTATTCTTAATTTAAATATTTTTAACCCCTTTAATTATTTTACTTTTAAATTTATAAAATATCATTAATTATTCTTTGAGCAATCTCCTAAAATTAAATTATTTGTATACTTCAATCAAAAACTATTTAAGGAATTAAAATATATTTATTTTCAAAATATGTAGATTTTTTAATTTTGAAATATTTAAAATTTTGAGAAATTGTTCTAGTAAAATTAAGTATATAAATTCAAATTAAATTTGAAATAATATAGATAATTTTTAATATTTATACATTTAAAATTAATATATATTCTATATTTGTTTTAAAAAAAATGAAAACCTATCCATTGAATTGAAAATATATTAATTTTTAAATATTCAATACAAATTATTTATTTCATTATTTAATTTTGATTGCAATTTTACCAGATTTTAATATTTTAAACCTTTTCATTTTTGAGTTATTGTCCTAGTAAAACTTTGTACACACTTTTAAATTAATTTTTTTAAAAAAATATAAAAAAATTTAATTAATTAAACTTTTTAAATCTACTAATTTGTCTCTCAAACAACAACATTAAATTTGAAAACAAAAGAAAAGAAAGTACTCATGTTGTCCTTCTTCTCAATTTATCAGTTATGTTTCAACTTTGTATTTATATTTAAAAGTCATCTTACTACGGTACAAACTAGGAATAAAGTAAAACATAAGACTAAATTTCACTATATGCAATAAATTGCCCTCATTATGCTGCATTGCCTCCATCAAACAAAAGTTGAAATCATAAGTTTATTTAAAATTATTCTTTTATCAATATTCCAAATTTATGTAAAATCATTAATATATATTCTTTAGTTATTCTAAATAAAAACTTTTAACCCCTTTCATAAAAACTTTTAAATTTAAAAAAATATTTAATTATCCATAAACCAATATTCCAAAATTAAATTAATTGTATTTCAATTAATAATTATCAAAGAAATTAAAAGTACGTATTTTTAAAACATTCATTAGGTATTATTTATATTGTATTTAATTTATGGTTTATAATTATACTTATTTCAATATTTTATGTTAAATCTAGATCGTAAATATATATTCTTTACTTATTCTTAATTTAAATATTTTTAACCCCTTTAATTATTTTACTTTTAAATTTATAAAATATCATTAATTATTCTTTGAGCAATCTCCTAAAATTAAATTATTTGTATACTTCAATCAAAAACTATTTAAGGAATTAAAATATATTTATTTTCAAAATATGTAGAATTTTTAATTTTGAAATATTTAAAATTTTGAGAAATTGTTCTAGTAAAATTAAGTAAATAAATTCAAATTAAATTTGAAATAATATAGATAATTTTTAATATTTATACATTTAAAATTTATATATATTCTATATTTGTTTTAAAAAAAATAAAACCTATCCATTGAATTGAAAATATAATTAATTTTTAAATATTCAATACAAATTATTTATTTCATTATTTAATTTTGATTGCAATTTTACCAGATTTTAATATTTTAAACCTTTTCATTTTTGAGTTATTGTCTTAGTAAAACTTTGTGCACACTTTTCAATTAAATTTTCTAAAAACATATAAAAATATTTAATTAATTAAACTTTTTAAATCTACTAATTTGTCTCTCAAACAACAACATTAAATTTGCAAACAAAAGAAAAGAAAGTACTCATGTTGTCCTTCTTCTCAATTCATAAGTTATGTTTCAACTTTGTATTTATATTTAAAAGTCATCTTACTACGCTACAAACTAGTAATAAAGTAAAACATAAGACTAAATTTCACTATATGCAATAAATTGCCCTCATTATGCTGCATTGCCTCCATCAAACAAAAGTTGAAATCATAAGTTTATTTAAAATTATTCTTTTATCAATATTCCAAATTTATGTAAAATCATTAATATATATTCTTTAGTTATTGTAAATAAAATTTTTTAACCCCTTTCATAAAAACTTTTAAATTTAAAAAAATATTTAATTATCCATAAACCAATATTCCAAAATTAAATTAATTGTATTTCAATTAATAATTATCAAAGAAATTAAAAGTACGTATTTTTAAAACATTCATTAGGTATTATTTATATTGTATTTAATTTATGGTTTATAATTATACTTATTTCAATATTTTATGTTAAATCTAGATCGTAAATATATATTCTTTACTTATTCTTAATTTAAATATTTTTAACCCCTTTAATTATTTTACTTTTAAATTTATAAAATATCATTAATTATTCTTTGAGCAATCTCCTAAAATTAAATTATTTGTATACTTCAATCAAAAACTATTATTGAATTAAAATATATTTATTTTCAAAATATGTAGAATTTTTAATTTTGAAATATTTAAAATTTTGAGAAATTGTTCTAGTAAAATTAAGGAAATAAATTCAAATTAAATTTGAAATAATATAGATAAATTTTAATATTTATACATTTAAAATTTATATATATTCTATATTTGTTTTAAAAAAATAAAACCTATCCATTGAATTGAAAATATAATTAATTTTTAAATATTCAATACAAATTATTTATTTCATTATTTAATTTTGATTGCAATTTTACCAGATTTTAATATTTTAAACCTTTTTATTTTTGAGTTATTTTCCTAGTAAAACTTTGTACACACTTTTAAATTAACTTTTTTAAAAATATATAAAAAATATTTAATTAATTAAACTTTTTAAATCTACTAATTTGTCTCTCAAACAACAACATTAAATTTGCAAACAAAAGAAAAGAAAGTACTCATGTTGTCCTTCTTCTCAATTTATAAGTTATGTTTCAATTTTGTATTTATATTTAAAAGTCATCTTACTACGGTACAAACTAGTAATAAAGTAAAACATAAGACTAAATTTCACTATATGCAATAAATTACTATCATTATGTTGCATTGCCTACAACAAACCAAAGTTGAAATCATAAGTTTATTTAAAATTATTCTTTTATCAATATTCCAAATTTATGTAAAATCATAATAATATATTCTTTAGTTATTGTAAATAAAATTTTTTAACCCCTTTCATAAAAACTTTTAAATTTAAAAAAATATTTAATTATCCATAAACCAATATTCCAAAATTAAATTAATTGTATTTCAATTAATAATTATCAAAGAAATTAAAAGTACGTATTTTTAAAACATTCATTAGGTATTATTTATATTTTATTTAATTTATGGTTTATAATTATACTTATTTCAATATTTTATGTTAAATCTAGATCGTAAATATATATTCTTTACTTATTCTTAATTTAAATATTTTTAACCCCTTTAATTATTTTACTTTTAAATTTATAAAATATCATTAATTATTCTTTGAGCAATCTCCTAAAATTAAATTATTTGTATACTTCAATCAAAAACTATTATTGAATTAAAATATATTTATTTTCAAAATATGTAGAATTTTTAATTTTGAAATATTTAAAATTTTGAGAAATTGTTCTAGTAAAATTAAGTATATAAATTCAAATTAAATTTGAAATAATATAGATAAATTTTAATATTTATACATTTAAAATTTATATATATTCTATATTTGTTTTAAAAAAAATAAAACCTATCCATTGAATTGAAAATATAATTAATTTTTAAATATTCAATACAAATTATTTATTTCATTATTTAATTTTGATTGCAATTTTACCAGATTTTAATATTTTAAACCTTTTTATTTTTGAGTTATTTTCCTAGTAAAACTTTGTACACACTTTTAAATTAACTTTTTTAAAAATATATAAAAAATATTTAATTAATTAAACTTTTTAAATCTACTAATTTGTCTCTCAAACAACAACATTAAATTTGCAAACAAAAGAAAAGAAAGTACTCATGTTGTCCTTCTTCTCAATTTATAAGTTATGTTTCAATTTTGTATTTATATTTAAAAGTCATCTTACTACGGTACAAACTAGGAATAAAGTAAAACATAAGACTAAATTTCACTATATGCAATAAATTACTATCATTATGCTGCATTGCCTACAACAAACCAAAGTTGAAATCATAAGGATATTTAAAATTAATCTTTTATCAATATTCCAAATTTATGTAAAATCAGTAATAAATATTATTTAGTTATTCTAAATAAAAACTTTTAACCCCTTTAATAAAATTTTAAATTTAAAAAAATATTTAATTATCTATTAACCAATATTCTAAAATTAAATTAATTGTATTTCGATTAATAGTTATCAAAGAAATTAAAAGTATGTATTTTTAAAACATTCAATAGGTATTATTTATATTTTATTTCATTTATGGTTTATAATTATACTTATTTCAATATTTTATGTTAAATCTAGATCGTAAATATATATTCTTTACTTATTCTTAATTTAAATATTTTTAACCCCTTTAATTATTTTACTTTTAAATTTATAAAATATCATTAATTATTCTTTGAGCAATCTCCTAAAATTAAATTATTTGTATACTTCAATCAAAAACTATTTAAGGAATTAAAATATATTTATTTTCAAAATATGTAGATTTTTTAATTTTGAAATATTTAAAATTTTGAGAAATTGTTCTAGTAAAATTAAGTAAATAAATTCAAATTAAATTTGAAATAATATAGATAAATTTTAATATTTATACATTTAAAATTTATATATATTCTATATTTGTTTTAAAAAAAATAAAACCTATCCATTGAATTGAAAATATAATTAATTTTTAAATATTCAATACAAATTATTTATTTCATTATTTAATTTTGATTGCAATTTTACCAGATTTTAATATTTTAAACCTTTTTATTTTTGAGTTATTGTCCTAGTAAAACTTTGTACACACTTTTAAATTAATTTTTTTAAAAATATATAAAAAATATTTAATTAATTAAACTTTTTAAATCTACTAATTTGTCTCTCAAACAACAACATTAAATTTGCAAACAAAAGAAAAGAAAGTACTCATGTTGTCCTTCTTCTCAATTATAAGTTATGTTTCAACTTTGTATTTATATTTAAAAGTCATCTTACTACGGTACAAACTAGTAATAAAGTAAAACATAAGACTAAATTTCACTATATGCAATAAATTACTATCATTATGCTGCATTGCCTACAACAAACCAAAGTTGAAATCATAAGGATATTTAAAATTAATCTTTTATCAATATTCCAAATTTATGTAAAATCAGTAATAAATATTATTTAGTTATTCTAAATAAAAACTTTTAACCCCTTTAATAAAAATTTTAAATTTAAAAAAATATTTAATTATCTATTAACCAATATTCTAAAATTAAATTAATTGTATTTCGATTAATAGTTATCAAAGAAATTAAAAGTATGTATTTTTAAAACATTCAATAGGTATTATTTATATTTTATTTCATTTATGGTTTATAATTATACTTATTTCAATATTTTATGTTAAATCTAGATCGTAAATATATATTCTTTACTTATTCTTAATTTAAATATTTTTAACCCCTTTAATTATTTTACTTTTAAATTTATAAAATATCATTAATTATTCTTTGAGCAATCTCCTAAAATTAAATTATTTGTATACTTCAATCAAAAACTATTTAAGGAATTAAAATATATTTATTTTCAAAATATGTAGATTTTTTAATTTTGAAATATTTAAAATTTTGAGAAATTGTTCTAGTAAAATTAAGTATATAAATTCAAATTAAATTTGAAATAATATAGATAATTTTTAATATTTATACATTTAAATTAATATATATTCTATATTTGTTTTAAAAAAAATAAAACCTATCCATTGAATTGAAAATATAATTAATTTTTAAATATTCAATACAAATTATTTATTTCATTATTTAATTTTGATTGCAATTTTACCAGATTTTAATATTTTAAACCTTTTCATTTTTGAGTTATTGTCCTAGTAAAACTTTGTACACACTTTTAAATTAATTTTTTTAAAAAATATATAAAAAATATTTAATTAATTAAACTTTTTAAATCTACTAATTTGTCTCTCAAACAACAACATTAAATTTGAAAACAAAAGAAAAGAAAGTACTCATGTTGTCCTTCTTCTCAATTATAAGTTATGTTTCAACTTTGTATTTATATTTAAAAGTCATCTTACTACGCTACAAACTAGTAATAAAGTAAAACATAAGACTAAATTTCACTATATGCAATAAATTGCTCTCATTATGCTGCATTGCCTCCAACAAACAAAAGTTGAAATCATAAGTATATTTAAAATTAATCTTTTATCAATATTCCAAATTTATGTAAAATCAATAATAAATATTCTTTAGTTATTCTAAATAAAAACTTTTAACCCCTTTAATAAAACTTTTAAATTTAAAAAAATATTTAATTATCCATAAACCAATATTCCAAAATTAAATTAATTGTAATTAATAGTTATCAAAGAAATTAAAAGTATGTATTTTTAAAACATTCAATAGGTATTATTTATATTTTATTTAATTTATGGTTTATAATTATACTTATTTCAATATTTTATGTTAAATCTAGATCGTAAATATATATTCTTTACTTATTCTTAATTTAAATATTTTTAACCCCTTTAATTATTTTACTTTTAAATTTATAAAATATCATTAATTATTCTTTGAGCAATCTCCTAAAATTAAATTATTTGTATACTTCAATCAAAAACTATTTAAGGAATTAAAATATATTTATTTTCAAAATATGTAGATTTTTTAATTTTGAAATATTTAAAATTTTGAGAAATTGTTCTAGTAAAATTAAGTATATAAATTCAAATTAAATTTGAAATAATATAGATAATTTTTAATATTTATACATTTAAAATTAATATATATTCTATATTTGTTTTAAAAAAAATGAAAACCTATCCATTGAATTGAAAATATATTAATTTTTAAATATTCAATACAAATTATTTATTTCATTATTTAATTTTGATTGCAATTTTACCAGATTTTAATATTTTAAACCTTTTCATTTTTGAGTTATTTTCCTAGTAAAACTTTGTACACACTTTTAAATTAATTTTTTTAAAAAAATATAAAAAATATTTAATTAATTAAACTTTTTAAATCTACTAATTTGTCTCTCAAACAACAACATTAAATTTGAAAACAAAAGAAAAGA
>JAGSPU010000669.1:0-23944 GCA_019321725.1 Paulownia fortunei
AGAGATGTTACCTTTGATGAACTTGCCATGCTGAAGAAAGTAACAAGTGAAAAGACCGACAGTACTCCGCAATAGGTGGAGCATACACCAAAGCAGGTGGAGGTAGAAGAAATAGCAAAATTTCCAGCTAAGTGTGACAATCCAGTAACAGAGGATTTGTCAGATGAAGAAGAAGAAGTTCAGACCCAAGTTGTAATTTGTTCGGGAGATTAAGTTGTCGCAGTTGCGGTGCCCGGAGACGTAGGCAAAAGTTGGCCGAACTCCGTTATCAAATTTGGTGTGCTTTTTCCTTTTTGTCTTTTAATTTCGCATTTAGTATTCTGGTATTCTTTTGTTAATTGTTAGTATTCAATATTTACTTTCTTTGGGATATTTGTCCACTGTGCATAGTACTTTTAATAATAGGTTCTGTTTAAGGAGATTGGGTTTTAAGTGGGACCGTTGTGACCCCTCCAGCCTTTCCTGGGAGCTTGCTATAATTAGTACTATTGTTGTGTATTTTATACTATCGATACCCCAACAACACGTACCGCCTTTAACATACAAGAGTTGGAATTTAGGTTCGATCAACCATCATTAGCAATCCAAACAAGATTTTTAGCATCTCCAACTCACACAAAAGGGTTTGAAACAAGTCGAGTGTAATATAATCATATATTCACAAGCTTCATACGAGCAAATGAATTGTATGACAATCGAGCATTCTTAAAAGAGCATAATATCATATATCCAAATATGAGGACATTGTTCTCACTATACCCCGAACTTCTTTTGCTACATTAATCAAAATATTTATGATCTCTCATGCAATATAAGAGCATAGATCTTAACAATATATCATGTGTTAACAATTATATCCAAATATCCAAGTTTGACATAATTATCTTAGTTAGTGAATGCATTTCATGAAAACCTGACCACGATTCAGGAACCATCGGTTACGGTTTGGAAAAATTCCGACCCTTAACCGTAATCGGTAAGGATGGTTATGGGTATGGTTCTGAAACCGATAGGCTAATTACGGTTACAGTTCCAGAACCGACAGGCTGGTTCCAAGTCCGACCCTTGAATTTTTTATTTTATTTTTAATTTTACCTTATATTTTGAAAATTTGTAACTTTTTAACAAACCATTAATTTTACAAAATTATAACTTTTATAAATAAAAAACAAGTTTTTGAAATCTTAAACATAAATTTGAATGAAAATTTTTGAATTTAAATTTCGAAAAAAAATATCGTTAATTTTTGAACTTAATGAATAAACTTTAACTTAAATTTGAAAAAAAATTATTATCTAAAATTAAAAGTATTAAATATTCTAATTATAATAAATATATATAAAAAAAAGATGTTCAACTTGAAGTTTTAAAGTTTAACAATGATAATTGTGAAAAATCAGTCCTAATTATCTAAAGAATAAGAAAATACAAAAAACAGAGTGCATCAATAAAAATAAGCTCATGGTGACAAGAATAAAACAAAAAAAAGTTATCTTGACCCTTCACCAACAATTATGATGGTAGTAAACTCAAAATAATGATGTGTTTTTTGGCACTTTGAATTTGAATAAATTATTCATTTTGAAACAATTTCAACAAAATTAATGTCCAAAGTAATTGATGTGAATAAAGAAACAATGACAAAACAAACCCTTTTATGCTTTCTGCAAATATTAGAATTATCTAAAAATTTATCTCAACAATTACACCGATAAACTCAATTTTCTAGCAAAAGAGATACATAAGCTTAGCTTAGATATAAATAAGAAGAAATGAAAAAAATTTGAAGTATACTTGTATCTTTATCCCTTGTCTTAGTCACTGATTCAATTTCAATTCCTCTTATTCAGCCATCATAAAATTCAATCCCTCTTGTTTTCATTTTTAATCAAGAATAGTCCCGCTTCAACTCCATTAAGTATTAATAAACTACTCAAGTGTATACACCTTAGCAGTGATAGTATTATATTTTGAGTCTTGTAGGTCCAAATTTTTTATAATTTTGGTCTCTTGAGTTTGATTTTTTTTTCTATTTTGGCGCCTCTGAGATGTGCAACTATGTAGCAATTAATGGAAAGTTGATGGTAAGAATTGAATTAGGTGAGCAATTGTGATATTATAAAGTTTTCTGATGATTATTAAATTACTGGGACTAAAATTGAGTCATTGACAAAGATTGAAGAATCTATTCAACCATAAATTTGTTTATGATTTTTCTTTGGGTTAAAATCGCAAGACCATTTAATAGGAACTATCAGTAGAATAACCATTTCAATAAGCATGCCGCTTGAAATTAAGAACCATCTATTAAGTGATGTGAAAAATACTTGGTCTTCTTACTTTCAACATCAAAATATATACAAAAATATTAAGCCTAAAACTATGTTCTACAATCAAGCCATGTTAATGAGAATAATCAATATACAGTTACATAGAATTAGAATTGTAACTCCATTAGAACACATTTCAGTTACGGATCTTTAGAAAATATATATATGGTAACACTCCCTCTCAAGTTGGAGCATGAAGGTTGTAAATGCCCAACTTGGATTTCAAGAAGTTAAACTGATCTCGGCCAAGTGATTTAGTGAATAAATCTGGAATTTGTTGTGTTGAAGGGATCTTTGAGGGATGAAGTAATCCATATTGGAATTTTTCACGGACTATATGACAATCTATTTCAATATGTTTAGTTTGTTTGTGAAAAAATTGGACTTGCAGCGATGTGAAGTTTTGCCTGATTATCACAGTAAAGTGATATTGGTATTTGATGGAAAAGTTTCAGATCATGCAGGAGATACAAGAGCCAAGTGATCTCACAAGTAGTTAAGGCCATTGCAAGATATTCAGCTTCAGTTGATGATCTCAAAATGGAAGTTTTTTTTTTTTTCATGAGATGGGACTTGACCCAAGTAGTTTTCTATAGCCTATAGTAGAGCGGAGTGTTTTGGGTAGCTTACCCAGTTTGAATCACAATAGGGATGAAGACAAATTTCAGAATTTGCAGACAATAATATACCTTGGCCAGGGTGCCTTTCAAGTAGTGGAATAGGCAAGTGGCATCATCTAGATTAGGTTGTTGAGGCTGGTTTAAGAATTGGCTTAAGATGTTCACTGCATAACTTATGTCTGGTCTCATGATAGTGAGGTATATGAGACGACCCACTAAACAACGATAAGTGGAAGGGTGTGAAATAAGATCCCCATCAAAATCAGTTAACTTGATACTTTGTTCCACAGGAGAGTCCGAGGGGCGAGCTCCATGAAGCCCACAATCATCAAGAATATCTAAAAGATAGTTGCGTTGAATGAGATATATGCCTTTTTAGAGTAAGCAACTTCAATCCCCAAAGAGAATTTGAGATTGCCAAAATCTTTCATATGAAACTATTGATGAAGAAATTGTTTATTCTTTACAATCATTATGTCACTAGAGCCAGTGATGACAATGTCGTCAACATAAACCAAGATATAAGTTGACTCACCATTCTGATGGAGTATAAACAATAAATGATCTGTCTGTGATTGATGAAAACAAATTTCAAGAAGAGCAGTAAAAAAATTAGTAAACCAACATCTTGATGTTTGTTTAAGACCATAAAGGTATTTGTGAAGATGACAAATCAAATTATCCCCTTTTCGGCGATAACCTAGTGGAAGAGACATATAAATTTCTTCATTGAGATCACCATGTAGAAATGCATTATAAACATCCAACTGATATAAGGGCCAAGCTTTGATGGATGCAATGGCAAGAAGTTGCCAAACATAACAAATTTAGTAACTGGTGGGAATGTGTCAACATAGTCAATGCCCTCAATCTGATTATATCCTTTGGCAACCAAATGAGCTTTGTAATGCTTAATCAAACTATCTGCATTCCTTTTGATTTTATAAACCCATTTGCAACCACTGGGATTCTTGCCAGGAGGTAGCAGAACTAAAGACCAAATATTGTTATTTTTCAAGGCAATGATCACATCTTGCATAGCATCTCTCCATTCTGGGAGTTTCATTGCTTGAGAAAAGCTAGAAGGTTCTTTAATAGGATCAATAAATGCAAGAAATAAGTGTGGGAAAGTGAAAATTTATCATAAAAGAGAAAATGAAGCAATGAAAATGGAGTACCTAATTTGTTGGAGGAAGAAGGAGACTGAGCACGAGCTTGGTAACAATGGTAGTCTTGTTGTAAGTGCTTAGGTAGTTAATGCTGGCATTGAGATCAATGAGGAGAAGTTGAGACATGTGAGGTATTGTGTAGAGATGGTAAGGCTGAATAAATGACTCTATTGGATTGAGAGGAGGAATTTGAGTTCTCTTCAATGTCTGGACATGGTAGAGGGAGTACATGTGAAGAGGTTTTTGGCTGGATAATAATTGACAAGAAATATTTTTTTCATGAAACATGACATCTCTACTGGTGTAAACGTTTTGAGAAATTATGTCAAAAAATTTCTAGAGATGCACGGTGGTCAAATTTGTGTTTGATGGAAGTACTCCTACCATAACAAAGACAACAAAAGACACGTAAATGAGAATATGATTGGGATTTTCAAAATAATACCTCATAAGGTCCCTTTCCTTTTAAAACAAAAGTTGGAAGATAGTTAATGAGATATGCAGGAGTAAGTATGCATACTCCCCAAAAAAGTTTTGGTAGATGAGCTTGGAATAGTAAAGAACGTATCATATTGAGAAGGTGACAATGTTTTTGCTCAACAACTCCATTTTGTTGTGGAGTATCAATGTAACTGGATTGGTGAATAATGCTATGTGATAGAAAATGTTCATTTGTAAGGTTATTGAAAAACTCTGGACCATTATCTGGTCGGATTTGATGAATGTGGGAACCAAATTGTGTTCTGACCACGGCAAAAAATTACAAAATGAGTGAATTCACATCAAACTTATGGTTCATAAGATTAACCCAAGTACTCCGAGAATGGTCATCCATTATGGTGTCAAAAAAACAAGCACCAAATAGAGATGGTGTAAGATATGGTCCCCAAACATCAAGATGAACCAATTCAAAACATTTATTTGAAGAAATAATATTGGAATTAAAAGGTAATCTACATTGCTTGGATAGTGGACATACTGTACATACATATTTATTAGAATCATAAACATTTTTATCCAAATTACTAATTATAAGAACAATTGAAGATGATGGGTGTCTGAGTCGCCAACGCCATAAGTCAAAAGGGATGGAAGTCTGACTGATAGTAGAGGCAGCAAATGGTTGACATGTGTGTTTAAGAAATATAGACCACCATAGGTTTTACTCGTACCAATCATCTTCTTCGTCCTTAGGTCCTGAAATATACAAGTGTTAGTAGAGAAAATTACCGAACACTTTAGTATTTTAGTGGTTTTTTTCTGAACACTTAGTAGATTGAGTCGAAAGGTTGGCACATGAAGAACGCTTTGAAGTAAAAGAATGGGCAAAGGACTAGCATCACCAATATGTTTGACATGAGCATAAGAACCATCAGGTAACGTGATAGATGTTTGTGAAGGTTTTATGGTAGATGGAATTAATAGATCGAGATTAGAAACCATGTGATCTGTTGCCCAGAATTAATGATCCAAAAATTTGAAGAAAAATGTGAGGAAAGACAAAAAGCCATACCTGCAATGTTGATCAAAGAGTGTTCATTACCAGTAGATTTAAGAGAAAGTAATTGTTGAACTTGTTCAGGTGTAAATGGACTTCATGAAGTTGGATTTGAAGATGATGTAGCAAAAGCAAAAGGATTTTCACTGCCAAGTGAGTGCGCAATGGAAAAACTATTTTGTGAAGTGATATTCCCTTGAGTATTTGGAGTAGCAACATAACAAGGGTGGCCAGGAGGGTAACCATGTTTTTGTAGCATCACGATTCGAAGTGGTTGTTTTTCTTACAAAATCCACAATGATATTGGGCCCAGGAGTCATGGGAACCATGATAGTTACGTGGAGGAGAGTAGAAGCTATGGTTGCTTGTTCAATAGGCATTAAGGCTTTATCATAAATTGAACGTTGTTGCTCTTCTGGTGAGAGGAGGGCATATGCTTTGTGAACAGAAGGTAACAAATCCATTAAGAGAATATTGCTACAGATTGTAGCATAAGAATCATTCAAGCCTTGTAGAAAATCCATAAGACGATCAGAAGTGTAAAGATCACTCAATTTACTAACAACACCACAAGTGCAATTTGGAAGCACTTGATATGATGAAAGTTCATTCCATAAACTCTTATGGTTTGTATAGTGAGTAGATAGAGAATAAGTTCCTTGAGAGAAATTGGAAATTGCTCTGCGAATTTCAAATATATGAGGGGTATATTTCTAAGAAAAATGATATGGAAGATTGTCCCAAATATCTTTAGTAGTGGGAGTCCATAACAAGCTTGAAATGCTAGTTGTGGTTGAATGAATTAACCAGGAATGCACCATGCTATCACATCGTTGCCGTTTTACAAAATATGAAGAAGTGCAGGATGGTACTGGAAGACAACCATCAATGAAGACAAGTTTATTTTTAGCTTCAAATTCCATGGTGATGGTATGTTGCCATGTATGTTAGTTGTCACCCTTTAGTAATTGAGTAACAAGAGTTTGCCCAGGAGAATCAGAAGGGTGTAGATAAAAATATAAAAAGAAGTTAATATCATAGAGATTTGGAGCAGAAGTGGATATAGAGGAATTGTTTTCTGCAGCCATGATTTTTGGAAATAGAAGAATCGAGGTTAGGTTGAGACCATATTAAGTGATGGAAAAATACTTGGTGGGTGATTGGTACGAAGGAACAAAAGTATGTAGGAATTGAATGAATTTAGGAATTGAATCATATGTATGTACCAATTCTATGCTTGGTATAATAAATAATGAGAAATGAATGGAATCATCATTTTTTTGTTTTATTCAAATCTCATAATTGGTAATTAAAAATAAGTGATAGGAATGAAATAAAATAGTTTTAAAAACAAAAATACCCTTTAGTAGAAAATTTATGAAATAAAATTATTTTCAATATGTTGTGCATCAATGAATCTGTGATGGATGTTAAACAATGTATATACATATATATATATGTAGAATATATATAAATCTTAAACTAACATTTTTTTTAAAAAATTACAAAAGCTCGATAAATGAGACTCGGAGCAAGTTTCAAATTTTAATTTTTTTAGACTTGGATAGGAACTGAATACGATCCGTTAAAATATTACGCATATATATTTTTTATTTATAATGTATGTATTTCTTTGATATAAATTTATATATATATATATAATTATGCATACTTATATACTAAAAATATGAATATAATACTCCTATAATAATAATATAAAATTAATGAGTAGTTTATGCTAGTAATGTAAAAGCAATAAATATATTTATATTATTAATTTAATAAATAAAATATGAATAATTATTTTTTATTAATAACATTATTTTCTCATATATAGAAATTTCAGGTTCATAAAAATCTCAATGGGTCGGGTTTTGAGTTTATCTGATATTTTTGTTATATTTAGAATGATAAATTTGTCAAAACAAATATATTTTCATTGCTAACTGATTGAAAATAGTTAAACCCATAGAGCAGAAAGGGAATGACTAATCCACATTTTGGGAATGAGGATTCCTATGAGAATGGATATTTCTACCCACAAATTATACAAATCATATGAATGGGAGTGAACATGGGAATACCCAATCTATTTTCACCCTATTCACGCATATCAATCATGTCATTGGTCTTCTTACTTTCAACATCAAAATATATACAAAAATGTTAAGCCTAAAACTATGTCCTACAATCAAGCTATATTAATGAGAATAATCAATTTACAGTTACATAGAATCAAAATTGTAAGAACATCAATAGAGCAATTAGCGGGACAAAATGACCATTTTGTTCAATGTATAGACAATTTAATCAGATTCAATATTTATTTATTCAAATGCGAATCTTTTTTAGTGAACAATTCATTTTCAAACATTTTCAAAAAAATAATTTTATTCAATTTCACCAAAATAGTTACTAATCTGCTTCAAATTTAAGTAGTCAAAATTCTAATAATAACTTATTATTCTTTTGCTTTGCAAATACTAGTATAATTTTGAATGGCACTCACATGATTATTTGATTGATAAATTTTGATTTGTAGCATTGACTCATCTTAAAAGTACCACAGGTTTATCAATATATGTTTGTATCTATTGTCCTTTCCATTATGTCTGCCTCATTTCTGTTTTTCTATCCATTTGTTTGGATTATAGTGACTTAACAGTATGAGGTTTACAAATATAAATAAATCCTTTGAAGGTAAACGTGTCCCCACTCTGCTGTGGCCCTTTACCCCTGCTAAGTGCACTATTTTGTTCTTAGACTCCGTGTTTCTTTGAATCTCGTTGTTATTCATTAACTTCTTTGGACATGGCTAATCTTGTTTATCTCTTAGTGACCTCAGATTTTCACTTGATTATTTCAGTTCTCACATTTGTTGAAACCTTTAGCTCTCCTAAGCCTTCTAATGCAATCTTGGACTTTCCGTCTCGGTTTTGAACTCTTCTTCACTATTATGATCGTTAGCTCTTCTTCTTTACCTTTTCTATTTATAGACAAAGTATGTTTCGAGTACTGTCTAGTAATGTAATCTTTATAAAAATCCTACATAAACAGAAAGTATTTCAAGAGTTTTAGGGGTCTATCCTAAACTAATCTATATATGAAAATTCATATTCCATTTTGTTGATATGGTAGTAACATGGAAGATTCATCCAAGTAGCATCTATGCAGCGTGACATTATGCGGTTGAGTGCTGAGTGGACGCGATCGTACATATGGATGTTGATGAGGCACAATCAAAGGGTTGCAATTGGTCCTAATCACTAATGGGTGCGGGTGACTAGACATGTTTATTCGAGTGTGAAAGGTGCACGGGAAGAGTCATGGATCTTCACGGAATCAAGAAGTACGATCCAGTAGTTTAGATTGATTCAGATAAAGGGACATGACAAATCAAGATAAGAAACACAAAATTCTATAAATAGGGCCCTCCATATTCATTCCAAACTACACCAAAATCAATTTGAATTTATTTGATTTTTTTCTTCGATCTCCCTATTAAATATCTTTTATTATTGTTATTCTAACTATTCTTCAAGAAGAATACAATCAAGTTTGTTGTTCACCCAATAAAATTAGTATATAATGTTGAACTAAGTCTTGTAAAAGTGTTGTATCATAGGAGACGGACGTCCATGATTTTATAAGAACAAAAGGCAAAACCAGTCTTAAGGAGATTTGCTTATTGCAAACCTCACTTATTACGGATATATATTGAAATCTCCTTTTGACATACACCATAAAAAATCTCCTTTTGACATACACCAATAAAAAAAAAGCTGTATACAAATGGCAACAACTTTTCGAACTCCCTTGGAAAAGAAATAAGATTACCATATGAAAATTTTGATTCGGATTCCTAAATTTTGGCTACAAATTTCTTAATTTTGATGAATCAATTTTCTTTTCAGAAAAATCAAAGAATCTTATCGAACACCAAAAAGGTGAACGAATTTCCAAAATGGGATGACATTTCTACCAAACAAGCAGGGCCTTAGTTCTCTTTTTTCTCGACTTAGCTTTCAATAGTTTTCGATTAAAAAATTGAAGTAGTTCTATGAGTTTTATGAGTATTAATGATCATGCCATGAACAACCTCATGTAGCATGAAAACCAACAGTAGGTACTTAAACATCAATTTGATAAATCAATTCAAAGTTCAAGATAATCATAAATTAATTATTTTAGATTTGGAGAAGCTATATATTTAAATTAGCCTTTAGAATTATCATTAACCTAGTAATAAATGTAGTATGTTAACCTAGTAATATATATAGTATGATCAAGTTAGATTCACGAAAATTGTATTCATGTTCCCCTAATCTCTAATTTCACTCTGCATACGAATATTCCAATGAAAAATTAAGTCAATTAACTTTGATCTATCTTATTTTTCTTATATATAGTACCGTAGGATGAACTTAACCTATAAAATCGCTTATCTTCAATTATAGAAGAGGGTTAGTATCTGCAACAATAAACACACCATTAGAGCTAAAAAATATATCAAATAATTTGATATTCGACTTGAAATCGATCACTAAAAGCTTGTTTGAGTTTGGTTCATTAAACATACAAACCAATATTGAAGACGTTTTTTTGTTCGATAAAATTTGAAGCTCAACTTGATTAATAAAAAATAAAAAAATATGTTCAAAAAAATCAAGCTACTTGAGTTCGATTTGTATTCAACTTGATTAAACTCATTCAAGCTCGATTTTATTAACAATCAAATCAAATTCAACATGATTGATAAAAATTCAAAAAAGTTGATAATAATATATTCGACTAGATCTGATTCATTTACACCACTACGACTATACCTCATATCTGGATCATCCATTAGCATGTGGCCACACCTACATAATTTATGAATTTCACTAATGCTGCTATATTGTTCTGCCTAACTTTGAAGCTTACCAAGGTTGTTAGTTCAACCTAACCAAATTTATTACTTCACCATTATTTGGTATATAGAAATCAAGCCCGCGATAATATTTACAGTTTTCATGAATCTGTTTCCTTTCCAAAACTAAGTAATCTTAAGAAACACAAAAATCTGTTGCAAGGCAAATGAATTTTCAGATTGGATGAAACAAACGAGGCATTAGTTCCATCTGATAAATAGTTTTCTAAATATATTGAAGTAGTTCTATGAGTTTTAATGATCATGTCATGCTCATGTAAATTATAGTATCTTTCACTAGTTTTGTTTTAATAAATTAAAGTAATGTGGGTTTAATGAACCAACCATATAACTGCATGAATAATAACGATTTGACAAATTAATTCAAAGTTCAAGGTACTCAAAAATTAATTGTTTTACACTTTGGACATGCTATATATTTAGATTAGCCTCTAGAATTATCATTAATTTAGTGATAATTTAGTTATATTGTGGTTAATTTAACTAAAGATTTTGTAAATGTAATATCATAAAGTAAGAATATAGAAAATTGTATGCATGTAATAAACTCACCTTGGACAAGCTATGTATTTAATTTACCCTCTATACTTATTCTTTAATGAATTAGTGACAGTTTAGTTGTACTAACATTAATTTAGTTATATACGGCTTAACTACGTGTGAAGAAGTTAGATTCATTGAAGTCCTATGCATGTGTCATTAATATCAATGTTTCCACTTTTCTATATAAACACACAAGCGGCAAACTTAGCAACTACACATTTCTTTTATTAGAGTAAATTATCAAGATACCCAACACATATAATGGCTTCTCTAAGAGGCTTCTTTCTGGTAATGGCATTGTTAGTTATTAATTTTACTTTTAATAGCGAGGCTCGTCATCTGGGAGAAATACGCACAAATTCGCTCGACTCTAGTCATCTTGGGGAAGAAAAACTACCTTATAACGTTATTTGCTCTCTTCTTGGAGGTTGTGAACGGTCTGCTGATACATCAAACATTGTGATTCATCCAAGTAATGAGGAGCTGCAAGGAAAAACATACTTGAGTATGGATGATTCTAGTCATCTTGGGGAAGAAAAACTACCTTATAACGTTATTTGCTCTCTTCTTGGAGGTTGTGAACAGTCTGCTGATGCATCCAACTTTGTGATTCATCCAAATAATGAGCACTTGCAAGGAAAAACATACTCAAATCAAGATGATCCTAGTCATCTTGGAGAAAAAAAAGATTGGAGCAGGAACTATTTGTGCTCTTATTGGTTGTTAAGCCTCCAACTCACATCAGCCACTCTAAACATTAAATAATCGACCCCAAATAACTTCATACGTGTCGAAGACAAGCATTGTTTTGCTTTTCTATCCTATGTGAAGTTTGTATTAATTAGTGACTTAAATAAATGGGGTGGCATATACAATATTTTCTTGACTATTTGTTTTAAGTTATTTTTATTTTTAAGTTTTTTTGTAAGTATTCCAAGTCACTTTTTTAAAATTGTTCTCATGTTAACAATGATAATTGTCAAAAATCTGTTCTAATTATCTAAAGAATAAGAAACACAAAAAAACAGAGTGCATCAATAAAAATAAGCTCATGTTGACAAGAATCAAACAAAAAAATAAGCTCTCTTGACCCTCCACCAACAATATGATGGAAGTAAATTCACAACAATTATGTGTTTTTGAGCAATTTGAATTTGAATTAATTATTCATTTTGAAACCATTTCTAACATAATTAATGTCCAAAGTAATTGATGTGAATAAAGCAACAATGACAAAACAAAACTATTTTTTCCTGCAAATATTTGATTTACATAAAAATTTATCTCATTAAAATTACACCGAATAAACTCAATTTTTATTGCAAAGAGCTACATCAGCTTACCTAAGATATAAATAAGAAGAAACGAAAAGAATTTTAGGGATACTTGTATCTTTATCCCTCATCTTTGTCACTGATTCAATTTCAATTCCTCCGATTCAACCCCCATAAAATTCAATCCCTCTTTTTTTTTTCATTTGTAATCTAGAATATTCCCACTTGAACTCCATTAAGTACTAATGGACTACTCACGTATATACACGTTAACAGTGATAGTATTATGTTTTGAGTTATGTAGGTCTAAATTTTTTATATTTTTGGTCCTTAAGTTTGAATTTTTTTTTCTATTTTAGCCTCTCTGATATGTGCAACTCTATAGCAATTAATGGAAAGTTGGTGGTAAGAATTGAATTAGGTGAGAAATTGAATCGTTATAGAGTTTTTTTACACTTGGAAAAATTCAGGATTGAATCTGAGTCAGGTAACAAAGATGAACCTAAAATAAAATTATCCCAAATCTTATTGTATTGTGTATCATCATGCATTTGCCTATTCGAACCACGAATTTGTTGTGTTTGGCCCAACCCTATATTAGTTTAAATCAAAAGGAGTACAAGAAAAGTTTATTGGAAATGAAAATAAATACTTATTCCCATTACACATAAACTTGAAAAATATGAGAAAACAACAAAATTAACCTAAAAAAGCAACGCCAATGAAATGCCTCTGCCACTCCTTTCGTGCTCAGTCTACTTTGTAGTTGCACTGCGGACTCGAATCTCCATGTTACGACTCCAAATTCAAACACATAAAATTTATGCTGCAGCCTTAGTCCATGCGCCGCGACTCCGTGGCTCTTAAAAAAATTAATAGAAAGTTGACAATAAGAATTGAATTAGGTGAGAAATTGAGACATTATAAAGTTTTCTATGATTGTCAAATTAATGGGACTAAAATTGAGTCATTGACAAAGATTGAAGAACTTATCCCTAATCTTAGTTATCATAATGTACATCATCATCCATTTCCCCAAGTTATGAGTAGCAATAGAATATTCGAACCATAATTTTTTTAAGATTTTTTTTGGGAGAGGTGGGTTTGGCTCTACACATTTATTAATTTAAACAAAAACAAGTACAATTAAAATTTATTGAAAATAAAAATAAGGAGTACTGATTCCTTTTACACGTAAATGCGAAAAATACGTAAAAATAACAAAACTCTTCATGTCACAGCACTAATGAAATGATGCTACGACTCTTTTCATGATCAAATCTGTCATTGTTCGAAAAGATATATAGTTATGTTGCGCAATTTGAAAATCTTATACTGCATTACTCTTAAGTCTTATCACCATGCAAAACGTTATATAGTTATGCTCCCAGTTACTCTTAATTACGAGTCTTCTATTGTACATGGTTTGTCCTTCATCCTCATGCAGAACCTAGCAAGTTATCTTCCAAGTAGTACCTAATGTACAAATCTAAATATACAAAACTGCAACACTAGAGATACTATGCCACATAGTTCCACCATTTATCCAAATAATTTAGTTTGGAATTTTTGTTTTCGTAAGATGGACAGATTTCAAGCTAGTACCTAATATAAAATGCTACTATACAATACATTAATATTGGAGAGACAATGCTGCCCGTTTGTTTTGGTGGGTGTGGAAGCTATCATAGAGATTCTGATTGTAGAAATTTGATTCAACTATAATGTTTGATAGCACAAGGTATTTAAGTATGGGAATAGTAAGTTCCTTTTCAAATATTTGGTATAGTATACAACAAAGGAGTGAAATTCCTATTTGGATAAGTTGATGAAAATGTCCTTAATATATATATATATACATATGTAATATGCACATTTACATATATATATATGTATGTTCTTATATGAATATGTATACTTATATACATACTTAACATATGTATAAACATATATGTATTGATACATATAAACAGTTTATTCTTGCTATCAATAAACTAGTAGGGTTATCTAACCCCACATTTAGGCACACAAGTAGTGTTTCTAAGAATATATATATATATATGTATGTATGGATACATATGTTTATATATTACAGATATAATATTTACAAATATAACAAATATAGTTGTATATATCTATATTAAATGTAAATAAAGATATGAAAGATATATTTCTATACATATATGAATAGGTTTAATATATGTGTACTCTTTATAATATATAAGCTTACTTAAACATAAATTTAATTAGTATATGTTAATATATATATATATATATGTTTAAATGCATATATATATATATATATATTATATCCATATTTACTTATACTAGTAAGTAATACGTGCATCGCACGTGATTTATATAATTCTAATAAAATAATTATATTATTTAATAATTTATTTGAGTAAAATTAAGATATTATAAAATACTTCATAAATTAAGAAATATTGAATAAAAATATAATAATAAAAAAAGAAATTATTCCAAAATATTTCATAAACTAACTATTGATCGATATGACATTATAACAAAGTAAGAGACTTTCTTCCAACTCATACTTTGTAGGTGATACTTGTTCTCTAGAGATTGAAGAAATTTGACAAATTGAAATAATCTAAATGTTAAGCAATATAAATAATTAATAATAAAAAATATCTCTTTTACGAACATAAATAAAACTATAATTCAGCTATATTTTTTCTTTGATGATAAATACATGTGGAACTAATTGAAAGGATTAAGGTGTAGAATTAAAAATTAAGTAAAATACATATCCAATATCCATGGATCTCTATAATCATTCGCCATTTTTTTACATATTATTAGTTGTACATACAACCTATACATAATATTAGTAAACTACTTTAATTTACTATGACCATCATAAGTAATCAAATTATTTTTTCTTTAATTACTTGAATGCTAGAATTTTCTTCACATTACATGATTGTTAGGTATCAAAACTTTTTGTTACAGTGAATCCTGCTTCAATGTTATATTTTTCTAATAATAATAAAATAGTATATGTATTACTTAAGGAAAAATATATGTGTACCTATACTCAAAACTTGTCTATACACAATATTTTTAATCTATATCTTCATCTTACATTTGAGTTGTCTTGTTTAATCAACTAATGACTATAGACATTGAAGTTACTCTGAAGAGAGCAACATATAATTGGTCATGAGAAGACATTTAATGAGGCAAATATACACCAATATTTAAAATTATTTGTCCTTGACTTTTTTTATTGTCATTACAAAGCAAAGTTTAATACATAATTATTTACGTTTAAGATAAAATAGATAACCTTTATTTTCAATTGGTGAAAGTGGCACTCAAGGTATAAAGACATGCTTTTTACTATGTTGCCAAACACAACATCTACATCAATTATGTTATTCTTGAAGTTCTACATACTTTTTTATATCATTACTCAATCCATTTTATGGGTCTAGATTTATCAAAAGGGGTAAAAAAAATTTCAACACCAACTTATGAAGAGGCAAGCTATTTGGAGTTAAAGAGTTCAAAAATGTCCTATTCATAATAGTAATTTATGTTATCAATAGTTTCATCAAAACTATTAAAAGTTCTTACTTCTTGATACTCGACTGATCATGTACTGAGTTGAATTGACATTTTTATTTAAGGTTGGGAAAATAGCTCTAATAAATTGTAATATTAAGTTTTTTTCATTGTCATACTTAATAATCATCTCTTCTGGATTTTGA
Source organism: Paulownia fortunei (assembly GCA_019321725.1). Lineage (NCBI taxonomy): Eukaryota > Viridiplantae > Streptophyta > Magnoliopsida > Lamiales > Paulowniaceae > Paulownia > Paulownia fortunei. The sequence goes on from JAGSPU010000669.1 coordinate 16,102, forward strand.
TATTACCTTTAGTATCACTTGGTTCCTCACATTTTCTCTCTAAATTAGAACTCATTGAAGTTTGGATTATTTCTCGACTCATGTTCATTGACAAAGTAATTTTTTTTATTTTGGGCCACAAATATGATTTTACCAAACTTGCAAAAATAATTTGATAGATTGTTGCCCTAGAAACAATAGGTAATTCTTGTCTAAAAAAAACTACTTCTTTTCCACCAAAATTCTCATTATTTTCCATTATGTCTTTCAATAGTTTATCAATACTCTTGATAGCCATTGTTTTGCCATTGGTGCTTCATCCCTTAAAAATAGTTGTGTTTTACGTAATAGCTCTGCAGCCTTACTTTGCTCATACATAGTGCCCTCACTTGATCAATTGCATCTATTTATATTTTAAAGCAAGAATGTGTTGTTCTAATGTGACATTGTTGCGACACCAACTCTTGATGTTGCAGTTACAAGTGCTATTTAATTTTTAAATCTAAAATGAGCTAATGGTGCATGGTATATAAAATCTTTTGATCATCAAAGAAACTCTTGCCCTTTTGTATGTAATGTAAGATCATTGAAAAAGCTTTATATTGTAAAGGATTCAACTTTAGATATGATTTGTAATATATATGCAATTCTTGTTTGGGTCATGTTTTTGTTCTCCAGTTTAAAATATTTAATTTCCACAAGACCATAAGAAAATTTGCAAACTCATGATATTTCTTATTATAGTGGTTGTCAACTTGCAAAATTTTCAGCATTATCTTTCCATAAAAGCATTTCTTCTTCTATTGTATTACTTGAAAATCTTCACTGTATTACTCTCAAGTTTGTCATTGTTTGAAAAGATATATAGTTCTGTTGTGCAATTTGAAAATCTTATATTACATTACTCTTAAATCTTATCACCATTCAAAACGTTATATAGTTATGCTCCCGATTACTCGTACTTATGATTAATCTTATCACCATTCAAAATGTTATATTTGTACCTATTAATAGTATAGGTATGGTATAATAACAATATATGCATATAGATATACAAGTACATATACACATATGTATATAATAGGTTTTTATGTATAACATCATCTTTGAGATGCTTCACTCGGTGGATAATCATCTAAGCAGCCAATGGATAATACAACGGGTGTAGCATGTATTATACCTGGCAACAACTTGGCTAGCTTTAGTGTCAATTTTTGAGGGAAAGGAATAAGAATGCTATAGAAAAATAGGAATTCATAGTCATAAAGCTCCAATAATTCTAGTTTTCATGAATCTATTTCCTTTCCAAAATTAAAAGATTAACTTAGTTTTCTATAGTTTTCTATTAATATATTGAAGTAGTTCTATGAGTTTTAATGATCATGTCATGCTCATGTAGCCTTGAAAACCAATAATAGATGCATGAATAATAAAAATTGATAAATTAATTCAAACTTAAAGTGAATCATCAACTAAGTATTTTATAGTTAGGAGCTATACATTTATATTAGCCTCTAGAGTTATCGTTAACCTAATGACAAGTTAGTTGGAGTGTGATTAATATTATTGTATTCTACTTAAATATAGGGGTTAATTACACTTTGCCATTTGAACTACACGAATTTTGCAACTTACCATATTAGGTATCCCGCCGGTGGAATATTCTACTAAGATGCTGTCATGTGCCTCGTACACTTAAAACTTAAAGGCATTTTCATCTTTCCTCATTTTATTTCGTGGGAAAAATGGACATCTGCATATTCTACCTAATAAATGCAGGACTTTAACAGAATGAAGGCCATTTTCCCTCTAAAATCTTCTTGGTTGTGGGAATGTGGAGGCAAACAGCTGAATTCACCATCGAGGAATTCTATCATTCTGGAAGAAACATGGCCAAGAAGACTTCATGGACTAACCTCAACCCAGGAATGAGGTATGTTGCTTGTGAGAAATTTTGGGTAAGTGATTTCATTTCAAAACCCTAATTTTAGTTCTTAAGTTTTCTAAACTTTATGCATTTTTGCATTATTGCACACAAGTTTTAGTTTTATTTGTCAAATAGTATGAAAAAAAGTAATATTTTCATTAAGTATGTTGTTTTTTTACTAGTCACAGGTTTTTATAGTTTTTGTAACTAATTTATAATTTATAAAATAACGTGAATTGTAGAAATGACTGATTAATTTGTGCATTTGTGAACAATTTCAGCTATTTTTCTATGCAATTTCAACTATTATTATGGAAAAAAATTCAACTTTTCCATTGCATATATTATTTTTTGAATATTCATGCCTCTTTAAAAATTCATAAAAGAACTTTAAAAATTTGGATATGTAATGTTGAATACTCTGCAATTAATATGTTAATTTATGGAATATTCTATAATTATATATATATATATATATATTATTGGAATATTAATTACATAAATTGGAATTAATATGTTAGATAATTCTTTTTCCAATTAAATAATATATTGGTTCTAATAATTCACTGGTTTTAAAATTATCAGACAACTGATATTAATATAATGTCAGAAAAATTTTATGTTGGTTTTAATATTCATTTGTTTTTAAAGTATTTGTAACTAATTTTTAATTTATGAAATATTTGGCTTGCAGGAAGTTGAAATATATGCACTAGAGCTCGACAGATTATCTCGGGGCTATTGAAATGAGTTAACAGACTTGAAGACGAATTGAAAAGTAAAAGGTCAGGGGAGAAGTGGTTGTGAGTGGCATTATTTTTTTCTTGGACTGTTATGTACCTTGTTAAGTGATTCAATTATGTATGATGGTTGTCTTTATGTAGGACTCAATCTATAAGTTCTATAGAATTTAATATGTAATTTTTAATGGGCTTAATATGTAATGATTTTTGTAGGTGTTAGGATATGACCAAATTCAGATTTTCAAATATTTTATGAATTTGAACATGATCCAATACTCTATATGTAATGTGTAACCTTTGTCATTAATGTATCAATGAAATGAATTCAACATCCAATTATGTGTGATATAACTATAATGCACAGTAGCTAAAACTCCAATTGTGTGTGAAATAAGTCCAATGCACAATACTCCAATTGTAGTCACTTTCAAATGCAAGTAAAACACTAGCCAAAGCTAAACAAAACAACTAACAATTATAATGCACAATAACTTATAAATGTGTTCATCACATGTTAGATGCACAAATCTGTACAAAAGATAATTTACACCAAATAATCCCAAGAAGTGCCCAGACCATACTAATATGTGCAAAAAACAGTTTACACAAAATAATGCCAAAAAGTGCCCATCCCATACTAACCTATACAAAAGGCAGTTTACACAAAATAAGGCCATGCTAATCTTTCCAAAACATATTTTAGAAGACACAAACTGCCTTTAAACTTAAAAAAATCACTACTATCCAAAAACAAATCTGTCTTTACCAAAAATACCATATATGCCTTTAACAAAATACTATACCTTTAATTCCAAAAGTTTGTAATATTAACCTAAATTTATGCCATTAATCTTCCAAAACAACATAATATGATCCCAAGATTGGTGTTTCTTCTTCTGGTTGTACTTCCACTTTGTTGGATACTTGACCCTTGTTGCAAGAGAACTTGACATTACTCCTTCATGGGGGTCTCCATATAGGCTTAGTTGAAGCATTTTTAGGTGGTAGGTTGACTTTTCTTCTTCAATGGACATCCCATTATTGTGATTGGGTTTCTGGTATAATGAGCATGTCATTTTAACCTTTTTTTTACTCAATCTACTTGTGAGGTTTTTATCAATTCCCCATTGTCCTTTCCCTTAATCTGATTATTTCTTCCTTTCATTTTTCTTGGGCCTCCCAGATAGCCATTTACAAACTGGATGAATCAATGGTTGCATGTCTACATTGGGGCACATATCATTATCATTCATTTCACCCACCAAATGGCTATAAGTCTTCATAAATATCTTCTTTTTGTAACAGTCATGTATATATTCTTCAGGAGTATAGCCTATGAAAAATATTCCACAAATGGATGTGCACAAGGGATTCCAATGAGCTCCCACCTTCTACAGAAACATGTTTTCTCTCCTATATGCACCTTAAACTTAATACCATAATAGCTCTCTATCTCAAACTGATCTTGACTATTCTAGTATGCAATGAATTCCGTTGACTTCTTTGTCAATTTCTCTAAAAGCTTAATGATCTTAGGACATAGGTCATTATTGTACTTCCCCATTTGATCCCTCATCACATGTATCTTCTTCATCAAAATGAGTCTAATAATCTCTAGCATAGTCATAATTGGCCTATTCTTGGCTCTGAGTATTAGCGCATTGAAACTTTCAGATATGTTATTCAGTAATATGTCAGACTTAGGGTGTGTACTAAAATGGGACCTAGACCAAGCTGTTGGTGGCCTTTGCACCAACCATTTAAATGCAACTATATCCATTTCCTTCAATTGAGCCATTATTATGTCAAAATCAACCACTCTTGAAGCCCTTGCTGCTTTCCAATGAATGGTTTTCAATGCCAAACCTTTATATGCAATCTTGAAATTTTTGTACAAGTGCATGGCACAAAACCTATGTCATAACCCGCAACAAATGGTCTATAACATCAATTAACCCCTTCTGTTTGTCTAACATAATTCTCCAGTGGTGACTGTTCATTATGTTTAAATCCTGCACTAGCAAATCTACAAACCACAACCATGATTTTCTTTTTCCTTTCTCTATAACTGCATATGCAAATGGACACATGAAGTTGTTGGCATCAATTCCTACAATATTTAAAAGAATCCCACCAGCCTGAGTTTTAAGATGATACCCATCAAGGCATATGACAAGCCTACAACCCTCAAGAAACCCCTTTTTCAAAGTCCCCCAACATATATAAAACCACTTAAATTGTGGCTTCCCCCCAACCTGTATATATTTTATTTTCACAGTTGTACTAGGATTAGACCCTTTAATCTCATTTGCATAAGACCAGAGCATGCATATTGCTCAGCATCACTCCTACTGCCCATTTTAGACACTATTTTCTTTAGCCTATATAATTGACTCTTGTTAAAGAATAGCTTCACATCTCTCTATATGATTGTCATCATTGATTCCACAGGCTATGTAGGATCACTGGATATCTTATCCTTGTATAATTCAGCTAACCACTCAGTAGTTGCATGAGATATTCTTTATTGCCTATGATATTGATGTTTTTCATTATATGTTTTTACCTGAATTGTTTCCTTATTTTGTACCTTAGAAGCATAACTCACCCACGGATAAGTGTCATGTTTGCATTTTGCTTGCACTTTGAACTTATTATTATGAGTGAAAACCACATCCATTTCTTGTTTAATAGAGTGATGCCTTACTGCTTATCTAAATATTTTGGTGTCAACAAAACACATTCCTAACTCAAACTTAGGATCAAGAATATCTACCCTTTGGATGAATATTAAATAACCTTTATGCATGTTATGACCTTCATGAGTATTTTGATTGCCTTTATGAGTATTCTCATTGCCCAAATTATTTCCTACTTGACTACAAGATGATTCAGTTTGTGATTTAGTCATATCAAGCCCCCCTATTCAACATTATAATCAATGTTAGCATCAAATAGTATGTCATCATCAAAATCATCACACTCACTATCTACAAAATCCTCTAACATATCAGAATTTGAACCAACAGATTGTTGATCATCACTATTATTACTGCCATTGTCATCAACTACATCTTTTAGCTTAGTGTTATCTGCATGTAGATCACCTTCATTGAACTTTATGTTGTCTTGATTATCACCCACAAATTGTAGAGGCTCATCAACACTAGAAAGGTTTTGGTTAGATTGTCCCAAAAATTCAGATTCACTAGGAGAAATATTTTCTTTTTCATGCTTTACAAGCACACCAACCATCATATTTTGATCAATGAAATTGGTCAAGTCCATGACATCATTATCATTTTGTAGAGTGAACAAAGATTTGCAATCATTTAACACACCGTTACTGCAATGAAAAGTTTTAAATTCCTTTAATCCTAACTAATTGGCCATACTAATTATCTCAAGCATGGGCATTTCATTTGAATGACAGAAGTCAATGTGACTAGTGTTCGTGTTTTCTCCTACATAATATGTACCTCCTATGTTCAAAAATTGTCCAGAATGATGCATTCTTATGGTGAAGTACTCTGAATGAGGACTTGATGGGGTGGGAAAAACAAACAAAAAGGCTAAGTTTTAATTTTTCCATTCACAACAAAAGGATAGATTTTTCTATTTACAAGAGATTCTAAAAAAAATTATATTCACAGTTAAACAATTCACAATACAAAACAGAACACTAATGATACTAGTTTGCAACTTAGGCACAAATAAACAAAGGACATAACCATAATAAAATTAGTATGTTAATATAAAAAATTGCACATTTTCACATAATGTGAAATCTATTCCAATCACAATTAAAAAAACAAATCCGTAATTCATAAACTAATTCATATACTAATGTTTGCAATGGGACATCATCATGCATTGATTCCCATATCGTAAAGATATATTTCCATTACATCATGCATGATTTTTTTAATAGTGAGCTTTGAGTCAAAAATAAAACCATAAAACTTAGGCACAATAAAATAATTATGTAATTAAATATTTTTTTTCATAGAATCCAAAAAGTCCAATAATCACATAAACAATAAATCACATTAAAAAATTCAAATCCTCAGAGACAAAACACAAATATTTAATTTATTCACAAATCAAAAAAATAGACATTCAAACCAATATTTGCACCTCATGTAGCTGGTGCATTACATATTCCAAAAGGCATCATTCGATATGCAAAATTACCAAAATGACATGTAAAAGTTATTTTCTCTTGATCTTCAAGTGCAATTGTAATTTGATTATACTTATAATATCCATCTAAAAAGCAATAAAATTTGTGTCTCGTAACTCTTTCCAAAATTTGATCCATGAAAGGTAATGAAAATGATCTTTTCTAGTAAGTGAGTTGAGTTTCCTATAGTCAATGCACATTCGCCAACCAGTAACAGTCCTAGTTGGAATTAATTCATTATTCTCATTTTTGACTACAGTAACTCCAGATTTCTTCAGTACAACTTGAGTAGGACTTACCCATTTGCTATCAGAAATAGGATAAATAATTCTATTATCTAAGAGTTTAATGACTTCATTTCTCACTACTTCTTTCATATTAGGATGTAGCTTTCGTTGCATTTCTCTAAAAGGTTTAGCATTTTCCTCTAGATAGATGTTATGTGTGCAAATGAAAGGATTAATACATTTAATATCGGCAATGGTCCATCATAAAGCATTCTTATGTATTTTCAGAGTTTCGATCAACTTACCTTCTTGAAATGCATTGAGTTTGGAAGTAATTATTACTGTAAAAGTCTCGTTCTCAACCAAGAAAGAGTATTTCAAATCAACTGACAAAGGTTTCAAATCAACCACGGGAGCTTTAATACTTCATGGAATAGATTTTACTATTGATGATGAAAGTTCTTCGAATCTTGGCTTCTAAAAATATTTTTCTTGTACCTGCAAAAATTCAAAGATAGTATTAGTGTGTGCCTTTTTACAAATACTTACAGTTAAAAATGCCTTCTTTTATACATGATGTTTTCTTTTGATTGTACACAAATCTTTCAAAACTTTGGCATAAGGTGGAACTTATTTGATTGCATCCAATAATGGAATATTAATCCTAATTTGTTTAAAAATTTCAAAAATTTCAGCATTTGAGTTCAATTTCTGAATTGCTTGCAATCTTTGAGGAAAGGGTGCTGGAGGTCAATATTTTTATTTTTCATCATTTTCACACTTA
>JAGSPU010000635.1:0-23650 GCA_019321725.1 Paulownia fortunei
TTTAAATGATAGTATTAATATTTTCAATTTTGAATAACTAAAGTAAAAGTTAAAAGTGTAATTAAAGTTTTCTTTATTTTACGATATTCAATTTAAAAGTATATACATAATTTTACTAGCACATAATTCCAAATATAAATATTTAGAATTTTTAAAACCTAGAAAAATGGAATCAATTAAATAAAGATATAAATAATATGTCACGAATATTTTTAAAATATATATATTTCAGTTCCATTGATAGTATTAAATGGTTTTTATTTAGAATGAGTAAACAATATATAAATATTCTAAAATATAAAATCTAAAAAAAACATAACTATTTTTCTCTTTTTAATTATTGTCATTGTTAGAGACAAATTTGCAGATTTAAATAATTTATTTAATGATATATTTTTTGCATTTTATGAAACATAATTTAAAAGAATATGCTAAATTATACTAGCACAATAACTCAAAATTAAAAAATATTTAAAAAATTTAAAATTTAAAAAAAGCGATAAAAATAAAAAACAACAAATAGTATGTATTCATATTTTAAAAGTGAACTTATTTTAATTCCTTGGATAGTACTAAATAGTTTTTGTTCAGAATAACTAAGGTGCATAAATTAATTTTAAAAATGGAATAAAAGTTTCTCTTTATTTTATGATATTTAATTTAAAAGTATATACATAATTTTACTAGCACAAAAACTAAAAAAATTAGTTTTTTAAGAAGTTACAAATTCTCTAAAAAAAATGCAAAGTAAACAAAATACGAAAATGAATAATGTGTATTGAATATTCTAAAAGTAAATATATTTTAATTTCGTATTATGTATTGAATATTTTAAAAGAAAATAAATTTTATGTTCTCAGATAGTATTTGGTTGAAATATAATTAATTTAACTTTAAAATATTGATCAATAATAATTAAAAGAATTAAAATATTTTAATTTGAAAGTATGTTACTAAATCTTTTAGCATGCTGACATGACTTTTAAATATCGATACAAAGTTGAAACATAACTAATAAATTGAGAGAAGAGTAACAGGAGTAATTGTCTTCCTGTTGTCTTCATATTTATTGTTATTGTTTGAGACAAACTAATAGATTTAATCGATTTTTTAATTTAAATTTTTCTAATAATTTTATGAAATTTATAGTATATATACTGAATTTTACTAGCACAATAATTCAGAAATAAAAAAAATTAAAATTTTTAAAATCTAAGAAATAAATCAAATTTAAAAATAAAAAAATATGTAATAAATAATTTAAACGTAATATATTTCAATTCCTTAGGTAGTATTAAATAGTTTTTATTTAGAATAACTAAAGTATACATTTTAATTTTACTATAAAATTAAACATTTTTCTCTATTATTTGCCATTTAATCTAAACGATGTTACGAAATCATACTACTAGCACAATAAAAAAAAAAAAATTTAAATTTTTTAAAAATTAAAAAATTGCAATATAAATCTAAAAAAATTAAAAAATATGTTTTGAATATTTTAAAAGTTAATATATTTTAATTCGTTAGCTAATATTTTGTTGAATTATACAATTAATTTAACTTTAGGATAGAGAGATAGAAATAATTAAAATATTTTTCAGAATTCAAAAGTTGATTGTTAAAGGGGATTACATAGTTTTAGTTAGAATAAAATAAAGAATTTAAGAATATTTAAAAATTAAAAAATCTAACAAAAACGCAATAAAATTAAGTACATAAATTCATTACGCCTATTGAATATTTTAAAAGTAACATATTTTAGTTCGTTGGATAGTATTTTTTGCAAATATGTAACTAATTTAACCTTAGTGTATTAGCCTAAGAATATATAAAATTAATTAAAATAGTTTATTTTTAAATGTATTTTGAAAGGTTTTTCTATATTTTATGAAATTTAATTTAAAAGTACATACTTTTATCTTACAGGCACAATAACTCAAAATTAGAAATATTTTAAAAAAAATGTAAAAAAATTAAAATTAAATAAACAATCTGTGTTCGATGTTCAAAAGTAAACTTATTTTAAATGATAGTATTAAATATTTTCAATTTTGAATAACTAAAGTAAAAGTCAAAAGTGTAATTAAAGATTTTCTTTTTTTACGATATTCAATTTAAAAGTATATACATAATTTTACTAGCACATAATTCAAATATAAATATTATAATTTTTAAAACCTAGAAAAATGGAATCAATTAAATAAAGATATAAATAATATGTCACGAATATTTTTAAAATATATATATTTCAGTTCCATTGATAGTATTAAATGGTTTTTATTTAGAATGAGTAAATAATATATAAATATTCTAAAATATAAAATCTAAAAAAAACATAACTATTTTTCTCTTTTTAATTATTGTCATTATTTGACAAATTTGCAGATTTAAATAATTTATTTAATGATATATTTTTTGCATTTTATGTAACATAATTTAAAAGAATATGCTAAATTATACTAGCACAATAACTCAAAATTAAAAAATATTTAAAAGAAGCGATAAAAGTAAAAACAACATATAGTATAGTATGTATTCATATTTTAAAAGTGAACTTATTTTAATTCCTTGGATAGTACTAAATAGTTTTCGTTCAGAATAACTAAGGTGCATAAATTAATTTTAAAAGTGAATTAAAAGTTTCTCTTTATTTTATGATATTTAATTTAAAAGTATATACATAATTTTACTAGCACAAAAACTAAAAAAATTAGTTTTTTAAAAAGTTACAAATTCTCTAAAAAAAATGCAAAGTAAACAAAATACGAAAATGAATAATGTGTATTGAATATTCTAAAAGTAAATATATTTTAATTTCGTAATATGTATTGAATATTTTAAAAGAAAATAAATTTTATGTTCTGAGATAGTATTTGGTTGAAATATGCAATTAATTTAACTTTAAATATTGATCAATAATAATTAAAAGAATTAAAATATTTTAAATTTGAAAGTATAGTTACTAAATCTTTTAACGCGCTGACATGAACATAACTAATAAATTGAAACATAACTAATAAATTGAGAGGAAGACTAACAGTACTTTGTCTTCCTGTTGTATTCATATTTATTGTTATTGTTTGAGACAAACTAATAGATTTAACAGATATTTTAATTTAATTTTTTCTAATTATTTTATGAAATGTATTGTAATAGTATATACTGAATTTTACTAGCACAATAACTCAGAAATAAAAAAAATAAAAAATTTAAAATCTAATAAATACAATCAAATTTAAAATAAAAAATATATGTAATAAATAATTTAAACGTAATATATTTCAATTCCTTAGGTAGTATTAAATAGTTTTTATTTAGAATAACTAAAGTATACATTTTAATTTTACTATAAAATTAAACCTTTTTCTCTATTATTTGCCATTTAATCTAAAAGTATATACGAAATCATACTAGCACAATAAAAAAAATACAAACGTTTAAAATTTTTAAAAATTAAAAACATTGCAATATAAATCTAAAAAAACTTAAAAAATATGTTTTGAATATTTCAAAAGTTAATCTATTTTAATTCGTTAGCTAGTATTTTGATGAATTATACAATTAATTTAACTTTAGGATAGAGGACATAGAAATAACTAAAATATTTTTCAGAATTCAATAGTATGATTGTTAAATGGGGATTAAATAGTTTTAGTTAGAATAACATAAAGAATTTAATAATATTTTAAAAGTTAAAAATCTAACAAAAACACAATATAAATTAGGTACATAAATTCATTACACGTATTGAATATTTTAAAAGTAACATATTTTAGTTCGTTGGATAGTATTTTTTGGAATATGTAATTAACTTAACCTTAGTGTTTTAGCCCAAGAATATATAAAATTAATTAAAATAGTTTATTTTTAAAAGTATTTTGAAAGATTTTTCTATATTTTATGAAATTTAATTTAAACGTACATACTAAATCTTATAGGCACAATAACTCAAAATTAGAAATATTTAAAAATAAAATCTAAAAAAATTAAAATTAAATAAACAATCTGTGTTTGAAGTAAACTTATTTTAAATGATAGTATTAAATAGTTTCAATTTTGAATAACTAAAGTAAAAGTTAAAAGTGTAATTAAAGGTTATCTTTATTTTACGATATTCAATTTAAACTTATATACATAATTTTACTAGCACATAATTCCAAATATAAATATTTAGAATTTTTAAAACCTAGAAAAATGGAATCAATAAATTAAGAAATAAATAATATGTCACGAATATTTTTAAAATGTATATATTTCAGTTACATTGATAGTATTAAATAGTTTTTATTTAGAATGAGTAAACAATATATAAATATTCTAAAATATAAATCTAAAAAAAACATAACTTTTTTTCTCTTTTTATTTATGTCATTGTTAGCGACAAATTTGCAGATTTAAATAATTTATTTAATGATATATTTTTTTGCATTTTATGAAATGTAATTTAAAAGAATATGCTAAATTATACTAGCACAATAACTCAAAATAAAAAAATTTTAAAAATTTAAAATTAAAAAAAGCGATAAAAGTAAAAACAACATATTGTATGTATCCATATTTTAAAAGTGAACTTATTTTAATTCCTTGGATAGTAGTAAATAGTTTTTGTTCAGAATAACTAAGGTGCATAAATTAATTTTAAAAGTGGAATTAAAAGTTTCTCTTTATTTTATGATATTTAATTTAAAAGTATATACATAATCTTACTTGCACAAAAACTAAAAAAATTAATTTTTTAAGAAGTTACAAATTCTCCAAAAAAATTGCAAAGTAAACTAAATACGAAAATGAATAATGTGTATTGAATATTCTAAAAGTAAATATATTTTAATTTCGTAATATGTATTGAATATTTTAAAAGAAAATAAATTTTATGTTCTTAGATAGTATTTGGTTGAAATATGCAATTACTTTAACTTTAGAATATTGATCAATAATAATTAAAAGAATTAAAATATTTTAATTTGAAAGTATGTTACTAAATCTTTTAGCGTGCTGACATGGTTTTAAATATCGATACAAAGTTGAAACATAACTAATAAATTGAGAGGAAGAGTAACCGGAGTACTTTGTCTTCCTGTTGTCTTCATATTTGTTGTTATTGTTTGAGACAAACTAATAGATTTAACAGATTTTTTATTTTAATTTTGTAATTATTTTATGAAATTTAATGTAATATTATATACTGAATTTTACTAGCACAATAACTCAGAAATAAAAAAAAATTTAAATTTTTTAAAATCTAATAAATGCAATCAATTTAAAAAAAAAATGTAATAAATAATTTAAACGTAAATATATTTCAATCCTTAGGTAGTATTAAATAGTTTTTATTTAGAATAACTAAGGTATATATTTTTATTTTACTATAAAATTAAACCTTTTTCTCTATTATTTTCCATTTAATCTAAACGTATATACTAAATCATACTAGCACAATACAAAAAATTCAAACATTTAAAATTTTTAAAATTAAAAACATTGCAATATAAATCTAAAAAAAATTAACAATATGTTTTGAATATTTTAAAAGTTAGTAAATTTTAATTCGTTAGCTAGTATTTTATTGAATTGTACAATTAATTTAAATTTAGGATAGAGGACATACAAATAACTAAAATATTTTTCAAATTCAAAAGTAATGTTGTTAAATGGGGATTAAATAGTTTTAGTTAGAATAACATAAAGAATTTAATAATACTTAAAAAGTTAAAAATCTAACAAAACACAATATAAACTAAGTACATAAATTCATTACACGTATTAAGTCTTTTAAAAGTAACATATTTAAATTCGATGGATAGTATTTCGTGGAAATATGTATTTAATTTAACCTTAGAATATTGGCCCAAGAATAAAACAATAATTAAAATAGTTTATTTTTAAAAGTAATACTTTGAAAGGTTTTTCTATATTTTATGAAATTTAATTTAAAAGTACATACTAAATCTTACACGCACAATAACTCAAAATTGGAAATATTTTAAAATATATATATATATTATATATATATATATATAAAATTAAAATTAAATAAAAATATGGGTTTGATGTTTCAAAAGTAAACTTATTTTAAATGATAGTAATAAATAGTTTCAATTTTGAATAACTAAAGTAAAAGTTAAAAGTGTAATTAAGGTTTTCTTTATTTACGATATTCAATTTAAAAGTACTAGCCCATAACTCCAAATATACATATTTAGAATTTTTAAAACCTAGAAAAATGGAATCAATTAAATAAAGAAACGAATAATATGTCACGAACATGTTTAAAATATATACATTTATGTTCTCTTGATAGCATTAAATAGTTTTTATTTAGAATGACTAAAAAATATATAAATATTATAAAATAAAAAATCTAATAAAAAACATATTGTTTTTGTCTTTTTATTTATTGTCATTGTTAGAGACAAATTTGCAGATTTAAATAATTTTTTTATTGATATTTTTTTTTTTACATTTAATGAAAAATTTTAAAAGTATATGCTAAATTATACTAGAACAACAACTCAAAAATTAAAAAAAAATTAAAAAAATTTAAAATTTAAACAAATGCGAGAAAATAAAACAAAAAAAAGAATGTATTCATATTTTAAAAGTAAACATATTTTAATTCATTGGATAATACTAAATAGTTTTTGTTCAGAATAACTAAGGTGGATAAATTAATTTTAAAAGTGGAATTAAAAGTTTCTTTTTTTTTATAATATTTAATTTAAAAGTATACACATAATCTTACTAGCACAATAATTAAAAAAATTTAATTTTTTAAGAAGTTGCAAATTCTCTAAAAAAAGTGCAAAGTAAACTAAATATAAAAATAAATAATGTGCATTGAATATTCTAAAAGTAAATATATTTTAATTCCGTAATATGTATTGAATATTTTAAAAGAAAATATAATTTTTGTTCTTAGATAGTATTTGTTGAAATATACAATTAATTTAACTTTAGGATATTGATGTACAATAATTAAAAGAATTAAAATATTTTAAATTTGAAAGTATAGTTACTAAATATTTTAGCGCACTGACATGACTTTTAACTATCGATACAAAGTTGAAACACAATAATATAATTGAGAGGAAGAGTACATGAGTACTTTGTCTTCCTGTTACCTTCATATTTGTTGTTATTATTTGAGACAAACTAAGATTTAACAGACTTTTTAATTTAAATTTTTGTAATTATTTTATGAAATTTATTGTAATAGTATATACTGAATTTTACTAGCACAATAACTCAGAAATAAAAATATTTAAAAATTTTAAAATCTAATAAATGCAATCAAAATTAAAAATAAAAAATAATATGTAATAAATAATTTAAATGTAAATATATTTCAATTCCTTAGGTAGTATTAAATAGTTTTTATTTAGAATAACAAAATAATACATTTCAATTTTACTATAAAATTAAACCTTTTTCTCTATTATTTGCCATTTAATCTAAAAGTATATAATAAATCATACCACCAATAAAACAAATACTAACATTTAAAAATTTAAAAATTAAAAGCATTGCAATATAAATCTAAAAGAAATTAAAAAATATGTTTTGAATATTTTAAAAGTTAATATATTTTAATTCATTAGCTAGTATTTTGGTGAATTATACAATTAATTTAACTTTAGGATAGTGGACATAGAAAAATTAAAAATATTTTTCTAAATTCAAAAGTATGATTGTTAAAGAAGGATTAATAGTTTTATTAGAATAACATAAAGAATTTAATAATATTTAAAAATTTAAATATCTAACAAAAACACATTATAAATTAAGTACATAAATTCATTACACGTATTGAATGTTTTAAAAGTAACATATTTAAATTCGTTGGATAGTATTTCTTGGAATATGTAATTAATTTAACCTTAGAAATTGGCCAAGAATAATTAAATAAGTTTTATTTTTTAAAGTATAACTTTGAAAGGTTTTTCTATATTTTATGAAATTTAATTTTAAAGTACATACTAAATCTTACAAGCACAATAACTCAAAATTTGAAATATTTAAAAAAATTAAAATCTAAAAAAAAAAAACTTAAATAAAGAATCTGTGTTCGATGTTTCAAAAGTAAACTTATTTTAAATGATAGTATTAAATAGTTTCAATTTTGAATAACTAAAGTAAAAGTTAAAAGTGAAATTAAAGGTTTTATTTATTTTACAATATTAAATTTCAAAGTATATACTTAATTTTACTAGCACATAACTTCAAATATAAATATTTAGAATTTTTAAAACCTAGAAAAATGGAATCAATTAAATAAAGAAACAAATAATATGTCACAAATATTTCTAAATTATATATATTTTTAGTTCATTGATTGTATTAAATAGTTTTTATTTAGAATGACTAAACATTCTAAAATATAAAATCTAATAAAACATAATTGTTTTTCTCTTTTATTTATTGTCATTGTTAGAGACAAATTTGCATATTTAATAATTATTTATTAATATTTTTTTTTTGCATTTTATGAAACATAATTTAAAAGTATATGCTAAATTACACTAGCATAATAACTCAAAATTAAAAATATAAATAAATTTAAAATTTAAAAAAATGCGACAAATAGTATGTATTCATATTTTAAAAGTAACATATTTTAATTCCTTGGATAGTACTAAATAGTTTTTGTTCAGAATAACTAAAGTGCAAAAATTAATTATAAAAGTGGAATTAAAAGTTTCTCTTTATTTTATGATATTTAATTTAAAAGTATATAAAGTATCTTACAAGCACAATAACTAAAAAATTTAAATTTTTAAGAAGTTACAATTCTCTAAAAAATTGCAACGTAAACTAAATACAAAAATAAATAATGTGTATTGAATATTCTAAAAGTAAATATATTTTAATCTCGTAATATGTATTGAATAATTTAAAACAAAATATATTTTATGTTCCTAGATAGTATTTGGTTGAAATATACAGTTAATTTAACTTTCAAATATTGATCTATAATAATTAAAAGAATTATAATATTTTAAATTCAAAAGTATAGTTACTAAATCTTTTAGTGCACTCAGATGACTTTTAAATATCGATACAAAGTTGAAACATAACTAATAAATTGAGAGGAAGAGTAACAGGAGTTCTTTGTCTTCCTGTTTCTTGTCATTGTTTTAAGACAAACTAATAGATTTAACAGATTTTTTAATTGAAATTTTTGTATTTATTTTATAAAATTTATTGTAATAGTACATACTGAATTTTACTAGCACAATAACTCAAAAATAAATTTTTTTAAAATTTTTAAAATTTAATAAATGCAATCAAAATTAAAAACAAAAATAAATAATATGTAATAAATAATTTAAACGTAAATATATGTCAATTCCTAAGGTAGTATTAAATAGTTTTTATTTAGAATAACTAAAGTATACCTTTTAATTTTACTATAAAGTTACACATTTTCTCTATTATTTGCCATTTAATCTAAAAAGTATATACTGAATCCTACCAGCACAATAAAAAAATGCAAACATTTAAAATTTAAAAATTAAAAATATTAAAATAAAAATCTAAAAGAAATTAAAAAATATGTTTTGAATATTTTTAAAAGTTAATATATTTTAATTCATTAGCTAGTATTTTGTTGAATTATACAATTAATTTAACTTTAGGATATAAGAGATAGAAATAATTAAAATATTTTTCTAAATTCAAAAGTATGATTGTTAAAGGGGGATTAAATAGTTTTATTTAGAATAACATAAAGAATTTAATAATATTTAAAAAATTAAATATCTAACAAAAACATAATAATATAAATTAAGTACATAAATTCATTACACGTATTGAATGTTTTAAAAGTAACATATTTTAATTCGTTGGATAGTATTTCTTGGAAATATGTAATTAATTTAACCTTAGAGCATTGGCCATAGAATAATTAAAAATAAATAAAATAGTTTAATTTTAAAAGTATAACTTTAAAAGGTTTTTCTATATTTTATGAAATTTAATTTAAAAGTACATACTAAATCTTAAAGGCACAATAAAACTCAAAATTAGAAATATTTAAAATATATAAAATCTAAAAAAAATTAAAATTAAATAAACAATCTGTGTTCGATGTTTCAAAAGTAAACTTATTTTGAATGATAGTATTAAATAGTTTCCAATTTTGAACAACTAAAGTAAAAGTTAAGAGTGTAATTAAATGTTTTCTTTATTTTACGATATTCAATTTAAAAGTATATACTTAATTTTACTAGCACAGAACTTCATATATAAATATTTAGAATTTTTAAAACCTAGAAAAAATGGAATCAATTAAATAAAGAAACAAATAATATGTCACGGATATTTCTAAATTATATATATTTTCAGTTCATTGATTGTGTTAAATAGTTTTTATTTAGAATGACTAAACATTCTATAAATCTAAAATATAAAATCTAATAAAAATGTAATTGTTTTTCTCTTTTATTTATTGTCACTATTAGAGACAAATTTGCATATTTAAATAATTATTTATTGATATATTTTTTGGATTTTATGAAACATAATTTAAAAGTGTATGCTAAATTATACACAATAACTCAAAATTAAAAAAAATATATGAAAATTTTAAAATTTAAAAAATGCGACAAATAGTATGCATTCATATTTTAGAAGTGAACATATTTTAATTCCTTGGATACTACTAAATAGTTTTTGTTCAGAATAATTAAGGTGCATAAATTAATTTTAAACTGGAATTAAAAGTTTCTTTTTATTTTATGATAATTAATTTAAAAGTATATACAGAATCTTACTAGAACAATAACTACAAATTTTAAATTTTTAAGAAGTTACAAATTCTCTAAAAAAATTGCAAAGTAAACTAAATACAAAAATAAATAAGAGTATTGAATATTCTAAAAGTAAAATATTTTAATTTCGTAATATGTATTGAGTAATTAAAAAGAAATATATTTTATTTCTTAGATAGTATTTGGTTGAAATATACAATTATTTAACTTTAGAATATTGATCAATAATAATTAAAAGAATTATAATAGTTTCAATTTTGAATAACTAAAGTAAAAGTTAAAAGTGTAATTAAAGGTTTTCTTTATTTCATAATATTCAATTTCGAAGTATATACTTAATTTTACTAGCACATAACTCCAATTATAAATGTTTAGAATTTTTAAAACCTAGAAAAAATGGAATCAATTAAATAAAGAAACAAATAATATACCACGAACATTTCTAAAATATATATGTTTTAGTTCCATTGATCGTATTAAAAAGTTTTTATTTAGAATGACTAAATATTATATAAATATTCTAAAATTTAAAATCTAATTAAAACATAATTATTTTTGTCTTTTTATATTGTCATTGTTTGAGACAAATTTGTAGATTTAAATAATTTATTTATTGATATATTGATTATTTTTGTTGAAAAATAATTTAAAAGTATATGCAAAATTGTACTAGCGCAATAACTCAAAAATAAAAAAAATATTTAAAAAATTTAAAATTTTAAAAAATGCGATAAAAATAAAAACAACAAATAATATGTATTAATATTTTAAAAGTAAACATATTTTAATTCCTTGGATGGTACTAAATAGTTTTTGTTCAAAATAACTATGGTGCATAAATTAATTTTAAAAGTGGAATTAAAAGTTTTAATTTGTTTTATGATATTTAATTTAAAAATATATACAGAATCTTACTAGTACAAAACTAAAAAATTTAAAATTTTAAGAAGTTGCAAATTCTCTAAACAAATGCAAAGTAAACTAAATACAAAAATAAATAATGTGTTTTGAATATTCTAAAAGTAAATATATTTTAAATACGTAATATGTATTGAATATTTTAGAAGAAAATATATTTTATGTTCTTAAATAGTATTTGGTTGAAATAAACAATTAATTTAACTTTAGAATATTGATCTATAATAATTGAAAGAATTATAATATTTTAAATTTCAAAGTATAGTTACTAAATCTTTTAGCGCAATGAGATGGCTTTTAAATATCGATACAAAGTTGAAACATAACTAATAAATTGAGAGGAAGAGTAACAGAAGTACTTTGTCTTCTTGTTGTCTTCAAATTTGTTGTTACTATTTGAGAAAAACTAACAGATTTAATAGATTTTTTAATTTAAATTTTTGTGATTATTTTATGAAATTTATTGTACTAGTATATACTGAATTTTACTAGCACAATAACTCATAAATATAAATATTTAAAATTTTTAAAATCTAATAAATGCAATCAAAATTAAAAACAAAAATAATAATATGTAATAAATAATTTAAACGTAAATATATTTCAATTCCTTAGGTAGTATTAAATAGTTTTCATTTAGAATAACCAAAGTATACATTTTAATTTTACTATAAAATTAAACTTTTTTCTTTATTATTTACCAGTTAATCTAAAAGTGTATATTGAATCTTACAAACAATAAAAAAATACAAACATTTAAAATTTTAAAAATTAAAAATATTGCAATATAAATCTAAAAGAAATTAAAAAATACATTTTAATTATTTTAAAAGTTAATATATTTTAATTCATTAGCTAGTATTTTGTTGAATTATACAATTAATTTAACTTTAGGATAGAGTAGATAGAAATATTTAAAATATTTTTCTAAATTTAAAGGTATGATTGTTAAAGGGGGATTAAATAGTTTTATGTAGAATAACATAAAGAATTTAATAATATTTAAAAAGTAAAAAATCTAACAAAAACGCAATATAAATTAAGTAAATAAATTCATTACACCTATTGAACTTTTTAAAAGTAACATATTTAAATTCGTTGTATAGTATTTCTTGAAATATGTAATTAATAATTAAAATAGTTTATTTTTAAAAGTATAACTTTGAAATATTTTTCTATATTTTATAAAATTTAATTTAAAAGTACATACTAAATCTTACAGGCACAATAACTCAAAATTTGGAATATTTAAAAAATTTAAAATCTAAAAAATTAAAATTAAATAAACAATATGTGTTCGATGTTTCAAAAGTAAACTTATCTTAAGTTTCAATTTCGAATAAACAAAGTAAAAGTTAAAAGTGTAATTAAAGCTTTTTCTTATTTCACGATATTCAATTTCAAAGTATATACTTCATTTTACTAGCACATAACTCTAAATATAAATATTTAGAATTTTTAAAACCTAGAAAAATGGAATCAATTAAATAAAGAAACCAATAATATGTCACGAATATTTCTAAAATATTTCTATAATTTATATAATTTAAAAGTATATGCTAAATTATCCTAGCGGAATAACTCAAAAATGAAAAAATATTTAAAAAAATTAAAATTTAAGAAATGCGATAAAAATAAAAACAACAAATAATATGTATTCATATTTTAATTCCTTGGATATACTAAATAGTTTTTGTTCACAATAACTATGGTGCATAAATTAATTTTAAAAGCTGAATTAAATATTTTTCTTTGTTTTATGATATTTAATTTAAAAATATATACAGAATCTTACTAGAACAATAACTAAAATTTCTAAATTTTTAAGAAGTTACAAATTCTCTAAACAAATTGCAAAGTAAACTAAATACAAAAATAAATAATGTGTTTTGAATATTCTAAAAGTAAATATATTTTAAATACGTAATTTGATTGAATATTTTAGAAGAAAATATATTTTATGTTCTTAAATAGTATTTGGTTGAAATAAACAATTAATTTAACTTTAGAATATTGATCTATAATAGTTAAAAGAATTATAATATTTTAAATTTCAAAGTATAGTTACTAGATCTTTTAGTGCATTAAGATGACTTTTAAATATCGATACAAAGTTGAAACATAACTAATAAATTGAGAGGAAAATTAACAGGTGTATTTTGTCTTCCTGTTGTCTTCATATTTGTTGTTACAGTTTGAGAAAAACTATTAGATTTATTAGATTTTTTAATTTAAAATTTTGTAATTATTTTATGAAATTTATTATAATAGTATATACTGAATTTTACTAGCACAATAACTCAGAAATAAAAATATTTAAAATTTTTAAATCTAATAAATGCAATCAAAATTAAAAACAAAAATAAATAATATGTAATAAAAAATTTAAAAATAAATATATTTCAATTCCTTAGGTAGTATTAAATAGTTTTTATTCAGAATAACAGAAGTATACAATTTAATTTTATTATAAAATTAAATCTTTTTCTCTATTATTTGCCATTTGATCTAAAAGGATATACTGAATCCTCCCAGCAAAATAAAAAAGATACAAAAATTTTTAATTTTAAAAATTAAAAACATTGCATTATAAATCTAAAAGAAAATAAAAAATATGTTTTGAATATTTTAAAAGTTAATATATTTTAATTCATTAGCTAGTATTTTGTTGAATTATATAATTAATTTAACTTTAGGATAGAGGAGATGGAAATAATTAAAATATTTTTCTAAATTCAATAGTATGATTGTTAAAGGGGGATTAAATAGTTTTATTTAGAATAACATAAAGAATTTAATAATATTTAAAAAGCCAAAATCTAACGAAAATGCAATATAAATTAAGTACATAAATTCATTACACCTATTGAATATTTTAAAAGTAACATATTTTAATTCGTTGGATAGTATTTCTTGGAAATATGTAATTAATTTAACCTTAGAGCATTGACCCAAGAATAATTAAAATATTTTAATTTAAAAGTATAACTTTGAAAGGTTTTTCTATTTTTTATGAAATTTAATTTAAAAGTACATACTAAATCTTAAAGGCACAATAACTCAAAATTAAAAATATTTTAAAATATATAAAATCTAAAAAAATTAAAATTAAATAAACAATATGAGTTCGATGTTTCAAAAGTAAACTTATTTTGAATGATAGTATTAAATAGTTTCAATTTTGAACAACTAAAGTAAAAGTTAAAAGTGTAATTAAAGGTTTTCTTTATTTTATGATATTCAATTTAAAAGTATATACTTAATTTTACTAGCACATAACTCCAAATATAAATATTTAGAATTTTTAAAACTTAGAAAAATGGAATCAATTAAATAAAGAAACAAATAATATGTCATAAATATTCTAAAATATATATATATTTAGTTTCATTGATAGTATTAAAAAAATTTATTTAGAATGACTAAACATTATATAAATATTCTAAAATACAAAATCTAATAAAAATATAATTGTTTTTGTCTTTTTATTTATTATCATTGTTAGAGACAAATTTGCAGATTTAAATAATTTATTTATTGATATATTGTTTTACTTTTTATGAAACATAATTTAAAAGTATATGCTAAATTATACTAGCACAATAACTCAAAAATAAAAAAAAATATTTTAAAATTTAAAAAATGCAATAAAAATAAAAACAACAAATAATATGTATTCATATTTTAAAAGCAAATAGATTTTAATTCCATGGATAGTACTAAATAGTTTTTGTTTAGAATAACTAAGGTGCATATATTAATTTTAAAAGTGGAATTAAAAGTTTTTCTTTAGTTTATGATATTTAATTTAAAAGTATATACAGAATCTTACTAGCACAATAACTAAAAAAATTAAATTTTTAGAAGTTACAAATTCTCTAAAAAAATTAAATACAAAATACAAAAATAATAATGTGTATTGAATATTTTAAAAGTTAATATATTTTAATTACGTAATATGTAGGTGAAAATGTATAGGTTTAGAGATTGACTGAGTCTCTAGAGTGGCCGGACAGAGATTTGTTCATATGCCATGCTTCGAGCTATTTTGTAGTCTATTTTGAAAACTCTATTTTATTTTTAAATAAGCCGCCTATTATGGTTTTGTAGATATATGTATTCAGTTTTAATTTATGTATATGGTGTGTTTAAAATGAAATGAAACAACAAATGGATTCAAGTTATGTCTCTTATAGCCAAAAAGGGGAACTTTTATTAAAACCATAACTCTAGTATTGATGAAAAGTTAACTTAACTGTGTTAGCTTGTTTAGATTCTGCAATCAGGTTAAGAGGTGTTACAAACTATAATTCCATTTAATGTTTCAATGACTTATAAAGAATCGTTAGAAAACCCCTGTCAAACATTCATCTGGCTTTGCCTAAGGACTTATGAGTCATGAACTATGAAAACATATGAGATTCACTTGTTCTACCAGACAAGTGATGGATCCTTTTTTGGTCACTCATTAACCTTCATACATATAAATGTAATATCCAATGTACCTCATTCATAATTGTTAGGCAATCAAAAGATACAACAAAACAGAACACGACATACACAAGCCTAACATGGTCCCTCAAGTTTAAGGGTTAATCATGTACTATTGTAACATAGAAACTCTTATTTTGATAAAAAAATATTTTCAATTAAGAGTTTCCAGTCGGCTTATTCAATGTATTATTCTCTAACAAGCACCCACAAACATACACTATCGTCACTACGCCAATGTCCTTGAAGCGAGATATACTCCTCATGCGAGCATGCATCATATGCATGAGTTATTATGTTGTTCAATGTCCCATCTCAAAAAGCCCTCGATTTGGAACTAATTTAAGACCAAAGCCATAGAGGCATATTCCATGATCACCATCAAATATGTGACCATGCCGCATAGTGAAGTTTGGTCTAGGTACTTTATCTAATTACTATATCCATTTGAAGATAAAGAAATTTGTCTATTTTATTATTTGAAAAAGATTATTTTTACAAATATAAGAGTATAAAAGACGCCTAATCTAATTGGTGCGTCGGACACTACTCTAACAGAAAATATATTTTATGTTCTTAGATAGTATTTCGTTGAAATATACAATTAATTTAACTTTAGAATATAGATCTATAACAATTAAAAGAATTAAAATATTTTAAATTTGAAAGTATAGTTACCAAATCTTCTAGCGCACTGAGATGACTTTTAAATATCGATACAAAGTTCAAACATAACTAATAAATTGAGAGGAAGAGTAACACGAGTACTTTGTCTTCTTGTTGTCTTCATATTTGTTGTTAGTGTTTGAGACAAACTAATAGATTTAACAAATTTTTTAATTTAAATTTTTGTAATTATTTTATGAAATTTATTGTAATAGTATATACTGAATTTTACTAGCACAATAACTCAGAAATAAAAATATTTTAAAATTTTAAAATCTAACAAATGCAATCAAAATTAAAAACAAAAATAAATAATGTGTAATAAATAATTTAAACATAAATATATTTCATTTCCTTTGGTAGTATTAAATAGTTTTTATTCAGAATAGCTGAAGTATACATTTTATTTTACTATAAAAGTAAACCTTTTTCTCTATTGCTTGCCATTTGATCTAAAAGTATATACTGAATCCTACCAGCAAAATAAAAAAAATACAAAATTTGAAATTTTAAAAATTAAAAACATTGCAATATAAATCTAAAAGAAAATAAAAAATATGTTTTGAATAATTTAAAAGTTAATATATTTTAATTCATTAGCTAGTATTTTGTTGAATTATACAATTAATTTAACTTTAGGATAGAGGAGATAGAAATAATTAAAATATTTTTCTAAATTCAAAAGTATGATTGTTAAAGGGGGATTAAATAGTTTATTTAGAATAACATAAAGAATTTAATAATATTTAAAAAGTCAAAAATCTAACTGAAACGCAATATAAATTAAGTACATAAATTCATTACACCAATAGAATATTTTAAAAGTAATATATTTTAATTCATTAGATAATATTTCTTGGAAATATGTAATTAATTTAACCTTAGAGGATTGGCCCTAGAATAATTAAAAAAAATAAAATAGTTTATTTTTAAAAGTTTAACTTTGAAAGGTTTTTCTATATTTTATGAAATTTAATTTAAAAGTACATACTAAATCTTAAAGGCACAATAACTCAAAATTAGAAATATTTAAAATATATAAAATCTAAAAAAATTAAAATTAAACAAAAAATCTGTGTTCGATGTTTCAAAAGTAAGCTTATTTTGAATGATAGTATTAAATAGTTTCAATTTTGAATAACTAAAGTAAAAGTTAAAAGTGTAATTAAAGTTTTTTTTTTATTTTACGATATTCAATTTAAAAGTATATACTTAATTTTACTAGCACATAACTCCAAATCTAAATATTTAGAATTTTTAAAACCTAGAAAAATGGAATCAATTTAAATAAAAAAACAAATAATATATCCCGAATATTTCTAAAATATATATATTTTAGATCCATTGATAGTATTAAAAAGCTTTTATTTAGAATGACTAAACATTATATAAATATTCTAAAATACAAAATCTAATATAAACATAATTGTTTTTGTCTTTTTATTTATTATCATTGTTAGAGACAAATTTTCAGATTTAAATAATTTATTTATTGATATATTGTTTTACTTTTTTGTGAAACAAAATTTAAAATATATGCTAAATTATACTAGCACAATAACTCAAAAATAAAAAAATTATTTTAAAATTTTAAAATTTAAAAAATGCGATAAAAATAAAAACAACAAATAATATGTGTTCATATTTTAAAAGTAAATAGATTATAATTCCTTGGATAATACTAAATAGTTTTTGTTTAGAATAACTAAGGTGCGTAAATTAATTTTAAAAGTGGAATTAAAAGTTTTTATTTATTTTATGATATTTAATTTAAAAGCATATACAGAATCTTACTAGCACAATATCAAAAAAAATTAAATTTTTAAGAAGTTACAAATTCTCTAAAAAAATTACAAAGTAGACTAAACAAAAAAATAAATAATGTGTATTGAATATTCTAAAGGTAAATATATTTTAATTCCGTAATATGTATTGAATATTTTAGAAGAAAATATATTTTATGTTCTTAGAGGATTGGCCCTAGAATAATTAAAAATAATTAAAATAGTTTATTTTTAAAAGTTTAACTTTGAAAGGTTTTTCTAAATTTTATGAAATTTAATTTAAAAGTACATACAATAACCCAAAATTAGAAAATTTTAAAATATATAAAATCTAAAAAAATTAAAATTAAATAAACAATCTATGTTCGATGTTTCAAAAGTAAGCTTATTTTGAATGATAGTACTAAATAGTTTCAATTTTGAAAAACTAAAGTAAAAGTTAAAAGTGTAATTAAAGGTTTTCTTTATAAATATGACAAAAGTAATTTTCTAAACAATATTAATTAAAAATGTACAATTAATTTACAAATAAATATTTTATTTAATTATAGAACACTAATATGACTTTAAAATATTTACAAAGTTAATATGCATCGAAAATATATTTTAATTTAAATAGTAATTAATTAAAATTATTACTAATTTAATTTTAAAATATTGATCTAAATATAATTAAATTGTTTTTAAAATACTTTAATTTATAAAGTAGTAAAAATATATAGCTCACTAATATATATTTTAAATATATATTACCATTCAAAAGATTTGATAATTGAAATTCTTTTCTATATTTCAAGTAAATTAAGTTAAAATATATACTAAAATTTTACTAATATAACAACTATATTATATTGAAAAAAAATTAACATCTAATAAAATAGAATCAAAATTTAAAACAAAAATAAATATTTTAAAAATAAATTTATTTTGACAACAATGAATTTAAAAATATAAATTAAATAATACAAGCACAATAACTCATCGAATAAATGTTAAAAAACGTATAAAAGTGGAACCAAAATTAAAAGAAAAATAAATAAATTATAAGTATTCAATGTTACAAAAAATAAGTTTTTAATTACTTAAGTAGTATTAAAAAAATTCTATAAAGGATCCAGATATTTTATTAGCACGTAACTAATCAAATTAAGTATTAAAATAAATTTAAATATGTCAAAAACAAAACTACAATTAAAAAAAAAACTAAATAAATAATGTATTGAAATGTTAAAATATAAAATAATAATTTAAAAGTATATATTAACATTTACTAGTACACATAATAACACAAAAATATAAATATTTAAAACATTTAAAATCTTAAAAAAGTACAACGTGAAATTAATTAAAAATTTAATCAATAAGTAGTGAATATTTGAAAAGTAAATATAATTTATTTCCTTACTTTGAAATATACAATTAATTAAACATTAGAACATTAGTGTAAGAATAGTAAAACTTAATTTTTTTTAAATTCAAAAATATGATAATTCAATTAGATTAAATAGTGAATTTAGAATAACTAAAGAGTAAATAAAATCAAACAAAAATGCAAATTAAATTAAATACAAAAATATAAAATTGCATGGAATATCAAAAATATATTTTAATTTAAATAGTAATTAATTAAAATTATTATTAATTTAATTTTAAAATATTGATCTAAAAATAATTAAATTGTTTTTAAAATATTTTAATTTATAAAGTAGTAAAAATATATAGCTCACTAATATATATTTTAAATATATATTGCCATTCAAAAGAATTGATAATTGAAATTCTTTTCTATATTTTAAGTAAATTAAGTTAAAATATATACTAAAATTTTACTAATATAGCAACTATATTCAAAAAAAAATTAACATCTAATAAAGTGGAATCAAAATTTAAAACAAAAATAAATATTTTAAAAATAAATTTATTAAAATATACAAGTACAATAACTCATCGAATAAATGTTAAAAATAATATAAAATTAGAACCAAAATTAAAACAAAAATAAATAAAGTATAATTTTCAATGTTACAAAAAATAAGTTTTTAATTACTTAAATAGTATTAAAAAAATTCAATAAAGGATCCAGATATTTTACTAGCACGTAACTCATGAAATTAAGTATTAAAACAAATTTAAATATATTACAAACAAAACTACAATTAACAAAAAAACTAAATAAATAATGTATTGAAATTGATAAAATATAAAATTTTAATTTAAAAGTATATATTAACATTTACTAGTACACATAATAACACAAAAATATAAATATTTAAAACATTTAAAATCTTCAAAAAATACAATGTGAAATAAATTAAAAATTTAATGAATAAGTAGTGAATATTTGAAAAGTAAATATAATTTATTTCCTTACTTTGAAATGTACAATTAATTAAGCTTTAGAACATTAGTGTAAGAATAGTAAAACGTAATATTTTTAAATTAAAAATATGATAATTCAATTAGATTAAATAGTGAATTTAGAATAACTAAAGAGTAAATCAAATCAAACAAAAATGCAAATTAAGTTAAATATAGAAGTACAAAATTTGCACGGAATATTTTAAAGTAAATATATTTTAATTTAACTTTACAATAGTTAAAAATATTTTAAGTGTATATAACTATTATATGTTAACATAAATACTGTTTATTCTTTTTTGCCTTCACATAACAGTTTCCATTTAGAATAACTAAAAAATATAAAAATATTTAAAAAGAATTCAAGTCAAAATATAAATTAAATACAAAAGTAATAATACATAATAAATATGACAAAAGTAATTTTTTAAACAATATTAATTAAAAATATACAATTAATTTACAAATAAAGATTTCATTTAATTTTAGAACACTAATATGACTTTAAAATATTTAAAATTAATACGCATCGAAAATATATTTTATTTTAAATAGTAATTAATTAAAATTATTTCTAATTTAATTTCAAATATTGATCTAAAAATAATTAAATGTTTTTTTAAATATTTTAATTTATAAAGTAGTAAAAGTATATAGCTCACTAATATATATTTTAAATATATATCGCCATTCAAAAGATTTGATAATTGAAATTCTTTTCTATATTTTAAATAAATTAAGTTAAAATATATACAAAATTTTACTAATATAGCACTATATTTAAAAAAAATTAACATCTAATAAAGTGGAATCAAAATTTAAAACAAAAATAAATTTCTAATATACAAGTAGAATAACTCAACGAATAAATGTTAAAAAAATATAAAATTGGAACCAAAATTAAAACAAAAATAAATAAATTATAAATATTCAATGTTACAAAAAATAAGTTTTTAATTACTTAAATAGTATTAAAAAATTCAATAAAGGATCCAGATATTTTACTAGCACATAACTCATCAAATTAAGTATTAAAACAAATTTAAATATATTACAAACAAAACTACAATTAACAAAAAGCTAAATAAATAATGCATTCAGTTGTTAAAAAATAAAATTTTAATTTAAAAGTATATATTAACATTTAGTAGTACACATAATAACACAAAAATATAAATATTTAAAACATTTAAAATCTTCAAAAAATACAATGTGAAATAAATTAAAAATTTAATGAATAAGTAGTGAATATTTGAAAAGTAAATATAATTTATTTCCTTACTTTGAAATGTACAATTAATTAAACTTTAGAACATTAGTGTAAGAATAGTAAAATGTAATATTTTTAAATTCAAAAATATGATAATTCAATTAGATTAAATAGTGAATTTAGAATAACTAAAGTGTAAATAAAATCAAACAAAAATGCAAACTAAATTAAATACAAAGTATAAAATTTGCATGCAATATTTTAAAGTAAATATATTTTAATTTAACTTTACAATAGTTAAAAATATTTTAAGTTTATATAACTATTATAGGTTTTAAGATAAATACTGTTTATTTGTTTTTTGCCTTCACATAGCAGTTTCCATTTAGAATAACTAAAAAATATAAAAATATTTAAAAGAATTCAAGTCAAAATATAAATTAAATACAACAAGTAGGTAATACATATTAAATATGACAAAAGTAATTTTTTAAACAATATTAATTAAAATATACAATTAATTTACAAATAAATATTTCATTTAATTTTAGAACACTATTATGACTTTAAAATATTTACAAAGTTAACATGCATCGAAAATATATTTTAATTTAAATAGTAATTAATTAAAATTATTACTAATTTACTTTTAAAATATTGATCTAAAAATAATTAAATTGTTTTTAAAATATTTTAATTTATAAAGTAGTAAAATATATAGCTCACTAATATATATTGCCATTCAAAAGATTTGATAATTGAAATTCTTTTCTATATTTTAAGTAAATTAAGTTAAAAGATATACTAAAATTTTACTAATATAGCAACTATATTTAAAAAAAAAAATAACATCTAATAAAGTGGAATCAAAATTTAAAACAAAAATAAATATTTTAAAATAAATTTATTAAAATATACAAGTACAATAACTCATCGAATAAATGTTAAAAAATAATATAAAATTAGAACCAAAATTAAAACAAAAATAAATAAAGTATAAATTTTCAATGTTACAAAAAATAAGTTTTTAATTACTTAAATAGTATTAAAAAATTCAATAAAGATCCAGATATTTTACTAGCACATAACTCATCAAATTAAGTATTAAAACAAATTTAAATATATTACAAACAAAACTACAATTAACAAAAAACTAAATAAATAATGTATTGAAATGATAAAATATAAAATTTTAATTTAAAAGTATATATTAACATTTACTAGTACACATAATAACACAAAATATAAATATTTAAAACATTTAAAATCTTCAAAAAATACAATGTGAAATAAATTAAAAATTTAATGAATAAGTAGTGAATATTTGAAAAGTAAATATAATTTATTTCCTTACTTTGAAAGTACAATTAATTAAGCTTTAGAACATTAGTGTAAGAATAGTAAAACGTAATATTTTTAAATTAAAAAATATGATAATTCAATTAGATTAA
>JAGSPU010001486.1:0-23495 GCA_019321725.1 Paulownia fortunei
CTAATATAGTGTCACATGGTGTGTCAGGGTGTAGTGGTGTATAACAAGAAAGATTTCATGTTTCGTGCCATGGATTAGATTAGATTTCCACTTATTCCTCGAAATTCCGCACATATTTTTTTCAACAATGGACCACTCATGCCGAGGTACGGAGATCAAGCATCGCGATGCCAAATATCCTATTCTTTTGGTGTCGCAGCGCTAAATGGGGGTGTCGCGGTGCTTCGAGAGAGGCTGCTCACTACTAAATTTTTGACCCTCGCACCATGGCACAACCTAGGGGGTTGTCGCGGCGCAATGACTCTTTTCTTAGGCGCAGTGGTGCCAAATGGAGGGTGTCGCAACACCTCCAAAACTGAACCTTATTATATGATTTTGGGCACTCGAGCCATGGCGTGACTCAAGGGATTGTCACGGCATGAAATTATTTTTGTCCAATTTTTGCCATTTTTCACCGTGTCTTCACTCCATTCTTCATTCTTAGTCCTTGAACACAATTATAACAAAATAGAGCACAATTATATCAAATTAAGGCAAAAATATATACAATTATGCTCCTGGAGGTGTTAAAGTATCACAATTTATGAGCCTATTAGAATAGAAGAGATAGAATGAGAGCTACTATACTCGTGGAGAAACCCCTAACCATTGTCTCTAACCTAAAAGAATTTCTCTTTCCAAGGACCTCGGGAGAACACAACTCCCTATAAGAACCTACATCGAGGCCAAGGAAATAAGTTATAGAAAAACTCCCCTATCACTCTCTTTACAATGAAAAGAGAAAGGAAACTCCTCAAGGTCACTGGAAGCCTAACTCTCTTAGACGATGTCAAAACCCCTCAAACTATATGTAAGAGTTAGGAGTAAACTGACCCACGCAAAGGCCATAGGAACGCATAATCTCTACTAAGAGAGGAAGAGGAGGAGCGAGAATCCACAAGTAAAACTAGATATGTAAACAATAAAGTATCCTTCAAAAGGCTCCTTAAGCCTATACACAGAAGAAGGAGCAAGGAACTTGAAACAAGATGGTAAATCTAATCTCCTCCGGAGTGAGATCAGATGACCCTTGGACACCACACTATCTAAAGAATTAGGCCTCATCACCCTACAATGTTTGGCCACTAAACCATGAGTAGAGGGATCCACACCCTACTCAGATGTATCATCGGGACTAAACTCATCTTGACCACTATCATCAGGACCCATATCACTATCACCATCCTCATACAAACCTACACTACCCTCCTAACCCTCGAACTCCTCATACTCTAGCGAATTAGATGGACACTCGGGCAATCCTAGAAGTATATCCCTCAACTTAGGAGATACTCCCTCAAAATATTCTGCAGAAATTAACCTTTTCCCTAAATCATTGACTAAAGAATGAGAAAAATAAAAAGGAGTGGACTGAACCACACTAAAGATGGCACGACCCATAAAAATTCAAGTTTTGCACTTTAAAACATAAAAATTATATAAACAATTTTATTGTATATTAAGGATAATTTAAAATGCATAATTGTTTATAAAAAAATTAAAGTGGTGGCTAGGAGAAGAGAAAGTTTTTCTCGTCTATGGGAAGATAAAGAGATGGCCGATTTTTGCAAGCTAGATGCTTCCAAAACAAATTAGCCATTATGGGACTTTTTAAGCTCCCTAATCTTCCATCACATGGCTACAATCCTAATCTAACTTCGTTCTAAAAGGTAAGTATTTCATCCCCTTTCCAAGTCTTACTTGGATAAATAAAGCAAGACATAAGGTAAGTCTTTGATTCCAAGTTACTTGTGGTAAGTCTTTAATTCTAATCCAAGACTTAATGCCCTAGTTAATCTTGGAATTTAATTCCTAATTAAATATTTCATGGGCTTCCACTATAATTGATCCAATCAATTAAATTAATTTATCTAATGAACTATAAAGGCCCATAACAATTGCTTGTTCCAAGAGATTAATTACTTATTCCATGATGGGCTACCTAATCTAATTAGGTCAATTAATTAATCTAATCAATTAAATAAATTAATTCAACCCTTGAATTAGTTAACCTCCATTTAATTAATCATGTTAATTGAATATAATCCAACTCTTGGATTATCTACTTAGATAAGAAATGAGCTTCTCTACGTTAGTGTGTGATCCCTTAGGTTCACCCATATACTACTGGGCTCACAACTCTTGTGACATAGTCAAACATTTAATTATTTTTTATTAAATAATTAAATTAATTAATTATCTTAGAATTAATCCATTAATTACGAAAACCTCACAAATTATGGTTTGCATCTAGAACACGCCATGAAGACCTAGACATAGGTGAAAGTGGTGAACCCTTCTAATTACGAATGTCGTACAAGTCCAGTCCTTACGCTAACTAATCTTCCGATTGAGCTTAGAGTGCGAATTTTAGTCGAAATCCTAATAACCCAATTCTATGAGAACATTCCTAGTATCTTCACTCGTTGATGCTAATTAGAAAACCTATTTCCTAATTACTCCTCCCAACCATGGCCATCAATTTTATAATCAAGTTGTAGATTCTAATAGGTGATGTATCATTTGTGAGCCACTCATTAATATCTATAAATGAAGATGATCCACCCAAATATCCCCTCTATGATTGTCATGCAATTAGAGAATAAATCAAAGTATATCATGTTGAAAATGAGAATATAATGGTACCTCAAGTCAAAGGACTATATCATGTACTATCATAACGATTGAAAACTTTTCATTCAACAATCATATTTCCTTCGGAATTTTTGTTGGGGTTCTTCAGTGAACTTATTTTTCAACAAACACCCGTATATATATATTAGTGTCACAACACCTATGTTTTTGTGAAATGAGGCACCCTCTTTTCGAGCATGTATCGTATGCTGAAGTTTTAAATGGGCTAGTCAATGTTTCATCTCAAAAAGCCTTTGATTTGGAACTAGTTTAAGATCACAATCATAAAGGCATGTTCATGATGGTTATCCAATGTGCAACCAAGCCTCGTAGTCACATGTAATATAGGGACTTCATCTAATTTTAGTAACATGAATTTAAGATGAAAATTGCATTTTCAATTAATCTTTAATTGAAAATGATAGTCTATTACAAGAGTATAATAATGATCAATAATTGGCTTGTTGGGTACTACTCGAATATTAAATTGAGCATTTCCTTTTAAGGAGATGCTTTGTTACTTGTGACCTATATTTTGAACAAAGTGCCTTCACAATATGTACCTTTAACACCATATGAACTTTGGACTGGTAGAAAGCCTGAGCTAAGCAATCTTGAACCCTTGGAATTAGTTGCTTACATTACTGACTCTTCTAATAAATTTAGAAAGTTGGTTCCTTAAGGAAAGAAGTGTATCTTTACTAGATACTCTGATTAGTCTAAAGGTTATGTGTTCATAAATGAACAGGATGATGGAAGTATTACTGATATTGAATCATGAAATGCAATATTTTTGGAGAATGATCTTCCTATTAGAGGTGAAATAAAAGAATGAGAACCTTTATTTGAGTTGCCGCAAAATTTTTGGAGAATGATTTTCCTATTAAAGGTGAAATAAACGAAGGAGAACCTTTATTTAAGTTGCCTAATTCATATAGTGGCTATGTGCCATATGGATCATTAGAAATTCAAGAGGATGAGTTATCACTTGATCCTAATGGGAGCAATTCTCATCCAAATGATGTATGTGAATCCCAAACTTCGAAAAAATACTAAAAAGTATACCTAAATGTCATTATGAGATTGAAATGGATATTTTTATCTGAAGAGGAGCCTAAAGCATAAGTGAGGCTCTATCTTGTCCTTCAAAGGACAAATAGATGAAAGCAAGAGAAGAAAAAATAGAGTCAATGGAATCAAACCATGTCTTGGAATTGGTTGATCTTCCATTTGGGTGTAAAGGTATTGGGAACAAATAGGTTCTCAAAATTAATTGAAAGGCCGATGGAATTATAAGGCTCAGCTAGTGGTAAAAGGTTATACCCAACAAGAAGGTATTGATTATGAAGAAATATTTTTTTCAATAGTAAAATTTATTTCCATTCGCCTAGTATTAACCATAATAGCTAATTTGTACTAAAACTTACATCAAATGGATGTTAAGATATCTTTTCTCAATAGAGAACTAGAATAGAAAATTTATATAGGTTTTGTTAGCAAAGGCCAAGTATATAAAGTTTTCATATTAAATAAATCAATTTATAGCTTTAAGTAGTCTTCTAGACAATGGTATTTGAGATTTCACAAAGCAATAATCTCATATGACTTCATCATGATTGATAAAGACCATTGTGTTTATGTAAAAGGTCCATTAGAAAGTTTGTAATTATATATATGTCGATGATATATTGTTAGCCGAAAAAAGGAGTATGTTCAAACCATTAACAAATGGTTGTCTTCTAACTTCGAGGTGAAGGACGTGGGCGAGACAAACTACATTTTGGGTGTTAAAATTCATAGGGATCGTTCTAAAACATAAATTGTATGTCTCAAAAATCATATATTAAGAAAATTATAGAATAATTAGAATGGACTACTGCAAGCCCGCTGATACTCATGTGGCTAAAGACGAAAGTTTAAGCAGTGAAATATACCCAAAGGCTTCTAAAGAAAAATAAGAAATGTCTAAAGTACCATATTCCAGTGTTGGTGGGAGTTTGATGTACAGTATGATGTGTACTTATCCTGATATTTATTATGATGTGGGTTTGGTTAGCAGATATCAATCCAATTCAAGGGAATACATTAGAGTGTAGTTAAAAAGATTTTTGGATACTTGAAAGACACTGCATATTATTTTCTTTGTTATCAAGGGAAAGATCTATTACTGAAAGGAGACACAAATACTGACTGGAGTAGTCATTTGGATGAACATAAATCCACCTCTTTGTGTGCGTTCTTGATAAATGGTGGTGCTATCTCTTGGAGAAGCAAGAAACAAACTTGTGCACCACTATCCATAATGGAAGTAGAATTTGTGGCATGTGCCTCTATAGTACAATAAGGTGTTTAGTTGAGAAGATCCTTATATAATTTGGGAATATTAAGTAGTTGTGTAGGAGATAATCAATCATTTATTACTTACACAAAAGACCCTAAATATCATAGCTAAACCAAACACATTGATACAACGTATAATTTCTTTAGACATATAGTTGAGAAGAAATAGGTGACTTTGAAATACATATCTACGCATCTGATGGTGGCTGATCCTCTAACTAAGCTAATACCTAGAGATGTCTTTATAGGTTATGTTAGGTCTCTTGGATTGCATATAATGTAATTATAATTGAATATAAAAGTGTTTATTAAGTGATACTCATCGTTGTTATGACATTTGGTTATGTATTATATATACACATATTTTTATATGATATATCTTCAACTTAAAAGTACGTCTGACAAACTGAGATTGACTCTCTCACACGAGTAATCACCTCTGGCATTGAGTAGCATAAAAAGATGATGCAATATTAATTTTTTGAGAACAAATTCATACACATGTTGCCTTCATAAAATTACTATGATGAGATTACTAATTGAAATTTTGTAACATGGATTTCCAACAATCCATTCAACTTGTCTAGTAGCTAGATGTGAATTTTCTTAAGATTGTTATACTTATTGAGGACAAATAAGAAGAAAACTCAAGTTAAATATTGAGACATACTTGAACTAAAATCTGTATAATGTGTTATTTTAGAATGAAAGACATACGCTTTCAAGTAGTAAGAAATGCATTGTAACACGTGTTTTCATATCTCGAATGATGATATAATCATTTGGATAAAGAGTGAATAAATCCAAGCTTTCTCAATGTTTGAGATCTAGAGGTTTATATGACCTCACATTATACTCTTATGACTTTCAATGGCTTCTTGAATCTTTATTTTAGTGTTGCTACTTTAACAGGTTATCAATAACCATGAGTGATTCTAGTGAGAAAGAAAGGTTGTTTTCTACTGACACTTGTTGTGTATTCACAAACATGTAATTTTGTTTAACTTAGTTGTTTGGAACATAATTGTAAATACATAGCACTGTTTCAAATTAAGTTTGATCTTGTAAATGTTATTTGAGGGACAAGAATACGTTGATCAATGTAGTAAAAGAAGTATAGCAAGTTAAACTGTCATCATACTTCTGGAGTTGTGCTATTATATATCCTTAACCAGTGTATAACTCTAAACTCTCACTTGATATGCTTGTTCGTCACATAATTCATTTGCTTGAATGAAATTTGTAGTGTACAATTACGATTACACTAAATGAATGTACAACCCTCATGTGTGAGTGAGAGATGTAGGAAAATTGGGTTGACAGGTAGCTCATAACGGTTGACCTGATCCAGACCCAAATGTTCTAATTGAGTTTTGGGGGAGTGATTTTTTGTAGGAAAAAGCACCCAAAAACCACCATCAATTTTTTGCCTCTTAATTAACTAGTTTGTTTTCAATCTTAGTTGTGAACTGTTTATACCACCTGTATCGTATACATCCTCCATATGATATCACCATGATCAAGCTCCCCAGTCTGACCCTGTCCGTCGATCTTTGGACATTTTTAGCCCATATATATTGTATTTGTATAGGCATCCCACAAGGCTTGTTGTAGATATATCTTGTAGCATTCTCCATTCTCCAAATGATTAATGAATAGTTGTCCAGGGCCAAAGACCAGGCTAAACTTATTATCTAGCAACTTTGTTTATAAAGTACTAACAAGAAAAGAAAGTCATGCATATATTGGCACCACCAGTATGTGCTGGAAAGATTTGGATTCATTGTTCGAGATCGAAAAAACAAAAGTGGTTGTTTTCTGCTGTCGTTGACTAACACAGTGATGGATATCAAGGAACTGAAACCTTTGAATTCTTATCACAAAAATACTTCATTCAAATTTGAACGTGTTAAAAGGTATATCTATTTGAACAATATTTTTATTTGACTACAACTGAAGAAAAGAAAACTAAAAAAAAGATGTTGGTTTTCCCTATCCTGAACATGAAAGAAACCAACTAAACTGCATCAAGTATCTTTGTTTAATCTCCATATTAAACATGAACAAAGGTAAGAGTATTGTTCCCATAGATAAATCTTTTACAGAGTTCATTAATATCCTGAGTTCATAATTTTATCAATCTATTGAAGGACCCTTCTCCCGAAGTTGCGGTAATCTACTACGGCTCTAGCAAAATTGAACTTGTTTCCTGGTTGCAATCCTCCCGTGTTCTTGGTAAAGTTGATCTTGGTACACAATGCATATTTCAAGCTCTTCGGTGGCTCGAACTCCCTCATAGAACTCCTTGTTTTTAGGTACCCCTTTCAGAAGCAAACAAAGTTAGATTATTCATGGGATTTTCGATTTCTTGACCTAATCCATGTAAAAATTCTAGGAATCTATATTCCTGTTCCAACCCAAGACAAGATTTTCTATTTCTAAAAACATTTCAAGGAATAAGATGTCCACATTGTCTTCAGTCCAGTTGAGCCCCAAGTCACCATCAGCTCTTAGATTTTCAAGATCTTGATGAATTGCACATTTTCAAGATCTTGATGAATTGCACGGAACAACATGTCACCATATTCTTGATCAGTCTAAGTTCAGAGCCAAGGAAATGCAACCCCGGTTCTCGATTTCTCGATTCATTCTACTGAATATCCTCATTGCATCATCTGGAGTCCAGCTCCTACCCAAGGCAGACTCCAACTCGGAGACGTAGGCAGTTTCTTGAACATGTTCATCCGTGGCCGGCCGCAACAGCTCAGTATCATAATCATATGAAACCTGGCTGATACTTTGGTCGTCATCTCCATTATAACTTGTGCTTTGGTACTTGCAGATTGTTTCTTCATCATCTAGGCCACCATGATCGATTTCACTAGACAAAACCGCGTTTTCGGCTTGTTGATGGTCAGAGTCTGAGTTGAGGATATTAATGATGTCTTGTTCCAGCTGCATCCATTCAAATTCAGCATCATAATTCTCTTGCTGCGTCCATTCAGTATGATCGATTTTATGATCCATACTCGAGATTGAATTTGAATGCTTCTAATCAATAACATGATACACAGTGTTTCTTAATAGGAAATTTATAGACAGGCTCTCCCAATTTGAGAGGGACAAGGATTCTAGTTCGATCACAATTGTTGTCTTTTTATTTTCCTATGCTATATAGCAACTGAGATACAAGGAGAAGCTTCTTTCATGCGAATTTCCAATTTACCTAAAAAAAAGAAAAAGATAAAAGGAAAAATATTAATAAGTAATTTCTACAAAGTATTTGTGAAAGTGAATAAATTATTTGA
Source organism: Paulownia fortunei (assembly GCA_019321725.1). Classification (NCBI taxonomy): domain Eukaryota; kingdom Viridiplantae; phylum Streptophyta; class Magnoliopsida; order Lamiales; family Paulowniaceae; genus Paulownia; species Paulownia fortunei. Next base: position 8,322 of record JAGSPU010001486.1, read on the forward strand.
AGGTAGTCCTAAGTTGTTTGTTGGATTCTTCTCCTAAGTCACGCAGGAAAGGACAATGGACTCAATAAATTCTTTTTGATAATTTTCAATTTCAAACACCTACTACCTTTGTTCGCAATTTAATATTTAGTTGGTTATAACTAATTTATCAAATAATTTAGTTAATTATTTTTTCATTTTTTGCAAATATTAGATTGTTTTACATTATAACTGTAATCAATATTGAAATTCAAAATGTGGATAAAGAGAATAATATATAGGACATGATGCATTCAATATTTTAGGTTAACTAACTTCTTAAAAATAAAAATAACTAAAAAAAAATTAAAATCATAATTGTGTTTTTAATTTATTATTTTTTGAGTAAAAATAAAAAAGTATGAAATAAATAATAGATATAAAATGTGTATATAAAAAGTAAATATGAAAATATGCAAAAATAATACTTCACTATTTGGCATAATTTGGTAAATCGAAACTAAAACCGAAACTAAATGGGATATCGATTTTTTGTAAAAATGAAAATCAAATACGAAGCGGAAAATTTGATTCCATTTTAATACCTAATTTTTCAGTTTCGTTTCTGTTAAGCTAATTGATTGAATTGTGAACATCCCAGTTTTGCTACACATGTTGTGCCATTTTGTTCTTTGACAAAATAATGTCACAATTACACAAAAAAAAAAAGAAAAAGAAAAAGAAAAAACAAGGCCATGTTAAACTGCTTGTAATTCCCTATCACTTGGACTAATGCTTGTAAATAAACTCTCTCACATCTTCAATAAACAATCCACACTCAGGCAATTCTTTGAACGCATAGAAACTGTGAATTGCATTAGGATACTCAACCAACACTTCTTTCCCACACTTCTCCAACCCCTCAGCATACCTTTTTTGCCAATCTTGCAAGGGATCATACCCTCCCACAATCACCAAAGTGCTTGGAAACTCTATACTCTTCATGCACTCCACAATCTTTGCATCGTCCCTGCAACCAAAAACGTTCACCGCCGGGTGGTTTCTGTCAGCGCCTGCCGGCAAAAACATCCTCCACAGTGTGTCCGCAGCGTCTGCGTTGATTACAGGCGCTTTAGTCAGCCTCCGCTCTTCCCCGCCGAAAAATGCCTGCACTGCCAGAAGTCCGGCTAGTACTATTTTATTAAACACTCGAGAGTTTTGGGATGCCCTTAAAGCCACATGATGGGCAATGTTGCCTCCTGCACTGTCCCCTGCCAAGAAGCGTTTGCTTATATCAGTGTTGGCGGGTAAAATGGGATAGTTTTTGGTGTTGATGAATTTTAAGGCATCAAACCCGTCTTCGTATTGACAAGGGTACTTGTGATCAGACGCAAGGCTATAGTTAATGGACGCGACTATGGCAGGCATTTCCTCTGCCAAGGTACGACAGAAGTCGTCTCAGGTCTTGGAGTGTGGACTAAAACACGAGAAACCTCCACCGTGAAAATAAACAATCAGGGGTAGTTTCTTGGTGGTTGTGGGGACAAAGAGACGGAACCAGAGGTCGCGAGAGGGATGTTTCCAATGATCACAGTAGTATCGGCTGAGGTTTTTGGGTCTAGGAGGTTTAACAGGCCGTGGTTAATGGTCCCGTCAGGGCGCTGACAGAATTGAAACAAAAATGAACCAATGGATAGTTTGAGTCTCATCATGAATGGCAGGTCAGGCTTTGCTTTACAATCAGCCATGGTTTGATGATTGATGATTTTCCTCTCAATTACTCCACCTGCAGTGTGTGTGTGAAAGAAATGAAGGTAGTTCAGCAGATTATTATAGTTGTGAATTAGAGGAAAACAAGAAGAAAACTACATCTGATAGAATTATAATAAATTCTGATAACCACCTTAGGTATGCCTAAATGAATAAATCACATAAAAGGTGGAAAAGACTATATTATCACAGGTAAGATTTATCCCAAGATTTTTGAAAGTGCCATAAATCAATTTCAAATCAAAATTTGACAATTTCTCTTCCTCAAGTTTGACATCAATGATATGCTACAGCATTTCCCCTATTTTTCGTATTCCATAGTTCTTGCCCTGATTTGACCGCCGCCCCATATTCTCTTCATCCTCCACCACATTTTTTAAGACCTCTCAAAAGACCAGCAAAGGCATGAAAAAGATGTATCTATATGAATTAAGAATCCATTCTTGACTGCAATCTGTATGTTGACAATATATATATATGCATATGTCTTACAGTTTTATTGTTTTGCTGTCATATGAGTACTGAAAATAAGCAAATTTTCAGGTCAATTTTCAACAGTTGAGAAGTCAGTTTTCAACAGCAGATATTTACAGACATTAATCCATTCAACAGTCCTTTGTTCATTAACACACATACAAAATTTCATGTTTTGTTTCCACAGACAAGTGTAGTTAGTATACAGTGGTAAACTGTAACTGAATACATGACGAGCCAAATTCAGATTCTGATTAGAATATGCCTAAGAACATTCAAATTGCACTTTCCAATCTCCTTTTCTTTGACTCAAATTCTGATTGGTGCGGATATGTAAAAAGTCGGAATGATCAGCTGTATATCATGGTCAAAGTTACACTATGGATAGGTATTGTTCCAGTCGCAGCGCATCGGAATATTGTCTAAATACAAATGTTTTATAAGATGTTCAAAAGATTCTAAAAAAAATTAGTAAACTTGTAGAAAAATATAAATAACATAAACGACTAGTTATTAATACATTGTAAAATTTTTTAGAAGAACCTAGTAAGAAGCCCGTGATTCGTATAATTTATTAAAATAATTAAATTATTAAATCACTAAAATATTATAAGGCATTTTTTATAATCATAATTGCACATGCTAAAAATTAATAAATATTTTTTTCAACTATTTGTAAAAATATTCAGTTTTTTCATTAATGCAATATTTATAGTTAGTCAAGAGAAAATAATAAAAAAAATACAAATTGTCATATTTAATCAAAAACTTCTAGTAAACTTATTTTTTTATCAAAATCAAATACAATATCATGATATTATTCATACTTACTAATTAATCCAAAAAATATATAAAGGCTAATCTTATTCATTTGTTTATTTAGTCCTCTTGCTCACTTCATTTTGTCTCTCTCATTCCTTTCAATGAAAAATATAACCAAAAACAAAAATTACAATATAGAAGATCTATAAAGAGTTATCTTTTTATTTTATTTTTTTATTTTATTAACAACCACATAGATATTTTTACATAAAACTTGAAATTAGTTCTGTCATAAGGTTTAAATTAACAAATGGTTTAAGGAATATTCTAGTAATCTCAAATCGATACGTAATAAATAAAATTCTTCTAGTTTTTTTTATAGTGGCTTATATATAGTTTTAGATTCTATCCAATTTAAATTTTTGTTTCAATATTTCATATATATTTTCATTTTATTAAGTTAAATTATTTTGTTACTTTAGTTTTGTCATAAATATCATACTAACGTCTGAATTTTTACAATTTTTAAAGGGGCATGACTTTTGCTGTAAATGTTAAATACATATTAAATCCTTTTAAATTTTCTTCTAGTTTTTTTTTAACAAAAACATGTATACCTATTTTAATTCTATTTACTTTTAATTATCCTTTACTTTTTATTTTGTTTCATTGAATTGCATAAATTTTATTTATTATTAGCATTTGATTTAAGATTATCTAACAATATACCTCCATATAAAGTAAGAAATAAAAAGACTATAATAAAACATAAGAAATTGAAATAATAATAAAATTTTAAAACTAAAATTTATGAGGTGCAATATAAAATATGATTTAAAAAATTCATAATAAATTCTTATTTAGAGTACGGTTCTTTTTCAGTATTTTGGACTTTTCACCTCATTGATTGAACCTAATTAAATAAAAAAAGAGAACAAAACACAATAAAAATAAAGCAAATATTTCTCTTATTCTACCTACTTTTTTTCTTAAATCCCAATATTTTAAAATTAAATTTAAAATCTCTTTTAAGGTTTTATTAACAACCACATGAATATTATACCATGACACTTGAACTTAAGGTTATTTGAATTCACCTCTTCCGAGGTTTGCAATTTTACTAAAATATCTTTCTAGTCCTTTGATATAAAAAATTCCAAAAAAAAAATTATATTTACAAACAAAAAAATCATAACCTAACATGTATGAAAATAATCCCATCATTTCATTTAAAAGTCATGTTTTAAATAAAAATATAAAAAAGTAATAAGTCATTTAACTCTCTTCGATTGGATACCAAATACCTTAATTTAGTAAATAATAAAATCATTTATAGTTTTCAAAAAGAAATAGAAGACCAAACTTTTAATTTTGAGTTAACAATCAACAATCACAAATAATATTGATTAACTTTTATATTTAAGAATAACTTTGCAAAAACTAAAGTTCTTAAAATGTGTACTTTAAAATAAAAAATAAACTTAAATTAAAGTTTATCTTTTTCTATAATTAAAGAAAATATAATAATGCAAATATGAGAAAATAATGAATACTAACAAAAAAAAAAAACATAGTTTTCAAAAAAAATGCATGAATTATTAGAAATAAGTAAAGTCCAAAATTAAAGCTCAAGTATATTTACTAAAGGAAATAGTATAAATTAACTTTTATGTATTTGAAATATACATAATTTTAGATCAAAATTTAAATTATAAGGTTTAATAATATACGCAATATATATTATTATTTATCTATGAACAAAAATGCATTTGAAATCAACTCCCCATTTTTCTTTTCTTGAAAGTATACAATGTATTATACTATTAAATATGGCATTTGCAATTGAACTTGAGTCTTCTATTTTACTATAAAGGTTATGCAATTGTAAATTTGTGAATCATGTACAATTAAAAAAAATCATAATTATTCTTTATATATGAAATTAATTTATACTTCTTATGTCATTGAAGAAACTACCAAATTTTACATTTGACCTCATTCATTTCTTTTCTTTATTAAATTATTTATTATAAAATATAACTAGAAATTAGTTTTTTAAAATTAATCTTTTTTTAAAAATAAACGGATATGGTACCTTGATCTTGAAATAAATTTTATCATTAATTTTGAATCAAATAAAAGGATGTGGTTGCCAAAGGTTCAAACTCAAGGTGCAAATAACCCTTATATTTACTATGTATGACTTAACATAGTAAACTTTAAAGCTAAATTTTTTACAATAATTTTACCGTAAATTCATATTGGTACCTAAATTAATATATAATTAATATGTTAGAATTTATTACTGATTTATTTAGTTCAAGTTAATCAGTTTACCTGATTCGTTATGTTCCAATTAATATTTGAACAAAGATTAGAATATGAAACAAAATGCACGATAACAATTAAAATTGGCATCAACAATTTTAACGAGTTTCAGATATAAAATATCCTACTCCTTGAGGCCATGTCCAGAGAGAAAATAATCCACTATCAGTAAAATTTAACACAATACAATAATTGGACTTATAAAATAAAACTAAAGACTCCCTATTTGTTTTAATGTTGTTCTTGTATTGCTTCACCGGTGGACTTGTTTGCGAGATCCCTGCGACTTAAATCTACCTCATTGAACTCCCTTCAATGTTGACCACTGTCAAACAGCAGAGTGCTCTCTCCCGAGAACTCACCTCCTTCTCCCGAAGGATGTTCAATGCGATGTTCCACTATAGTCTGGAACGGATCTCCAGTACTGACTTGAAGCTCGAACTTTGATCACAAATCTGATGAACACTGGAGATGAAATCGGCTTTCTTTAATCCATGGATTTCATCATGTAAATCAAAAACAACAACTAATGTGAACTTATATTTAAATACACAAACCACTTTAGTTTATTTCCTAATCGATTATATAGAAAGTTACCTAGTCTATTACAAAGACTTTCCATCCAAATCTTTCTATATTTATCACAAAATAAAACATTGCAATTACAACTAAATTTCCTACACTAATACAACTAGAATCCAAATCCATATTGTGCCAATAAAGTATTGGATTGTAATTTGGAAATTCCCTTGAAGCTCAAATCTTAATATGGCAAGTTGAAAAGATCAAATCATTCTTTCAATTGGACAAGGATTTATTTAGATATATCTTGAGGATTTATTCCCATAAATTCCTCAAGCCAATTTTTCATAAATCCTTTTCAATATGGTAAGTACCAAGAGATTTATTCCTACAAGGAAACAATTTACAAGAGTTAGATTTGTATTAAAACTCTAGATAAACATGAAATACGTGACTTATCTTAATTAGAAGACTCAACGAATCAAACTTACCATTTTGAACAAACAATGCCATCCAAATAAAGTCATGGACTTAACATATTAAATACTTGATTTTTGCCGAAAATGTCAAATTGTTACATACTAAATGAAATTCTTTTAGTTTTTCTTCTTACTATAGCAGGTATACACTTTTATACTCTAAATTGTTAGATAGTTGACTTTCTCTTATTCAATCTATCCTTTTGTCTTTATAAATTTTAATTTTTAAAATTAAATTTAAAATATCTTTAAAGGTTTTATTAATAATCATGTAATATAATTATTATAACACTTGAACTTAAGGTTATTTGAATCTACCTTTCTTATGGTTTGCAATCTTAGTAAACATCTCTCTAGCCCTATTATATCAAAAATTTCAAAACAAAATTATATTTAAAAACCAAAAAACCTAACCTAACATATATGGCAATAATCTTTCATTTTAATTAAAATTCAGATTTAAAAAAATTATAAGAAAAGTGATAAGCTAAAATTCAAATTTTGACACTCTCTTTGAATAAATACCAAATACTTTAATTTAATAAATAATAAAGCTGTATATTCTTTTGAAAATAAATAGGAGACCAAAATTTTAATCTTGAGTCAATAATTAATAATTTTAATTTTGAAATTCTCTTCGATGTATACCAAATATCTTTATTTAATAAATAACAAAACTATATTTAGTTTTAAAAAAGAAATAACAGACCAAAATTTTAATTTTGAGGCAATCACCAATAATTATAAATAATATTGATTAACTTTTATTTTTGAGAATAACTTAATAAAAATAACTTAAATTGAATTCTATCTTCTTGAATAATTATAGAGAATATGCTAACTCAGATATGAAAAAACAATGAATATTGATGAAAAAAATAAAGTTTTTGAATGTATAAACTATTAGAATTAAGTAAAAGATAAAAATTAAAGTTCAAGTATATTTACTAAAGGAAAGGAATGAGATAAATTAACTTTACATGTTTGAAATATATATAATTTTAAAAATATTAAGTGAGGGTCGTCTTTTAAAATGCGTAATCATAACAAGAATGTTAGACCAAAATATAGATCATGAGGTTTAATAATATACAAAATTTGTATTAATATTTATCTATGAAAAAATGCATCTGAAGATAACTCCTTTTCATTTTCGTTTCTAAAAGTGTATGATGTATTATGCTATAAAAAAGTCATTTGCAATTAAAATTGAGTTTTTTTTTATTATAAAAATTATGCAATTATAAATTCATGAACCATGTATAATTAAAAAAAATTAATTATTCTTTATATATAAAAATTAATCTATACTCTTTATGTCCTTGGAGAGACTGTAAAATTTAAAATTATCAATTAGTTTTAAAAGTTATGCCATTTTTTTTAAAATAAAGGGTTATGGTACTTTGATGTTTAAATAAATTTTTGTTAGAATTTTTTATCAAAAGAAATGTGGTTGCTAAAGATTCAAAGCTCAAAGTGTAAATAACCCCTTAAATTTACTATGCAGGATTTAAAATAGTAAAGTTTAAGGCTAAATTTGTTAAATAAATTTTATCGTAAATGGTATATTGGTAACTGAATCAACATAGTTTAATAAATACCTGAGTTTTGCGGTAAATTTTAAGTTATCACTTTTAGACTTTATCCAATTTAAATCTTGATTCTATTTTTCATATTATATAATATTTTATTAAACTAGATTATTTTGTTACCTAAATTTTATGTAAATATCATATTGATATCTGAGTTTTTATTATTTTTAAGCATGTAATTTTTAAGTGACACCCGAATTTTACTTTAAATGTCGAGTTGAATATATTGAATAAAAGTATTTTAATTGTTTTTCTAAATTTCTTAAAATGACATTTGTACCATTTTTCATTCTATTTAATTTTATTTCTTTGTGTTATGTTTCATTTGATTAAATCAAATCTTATCTATTGATAACATAAATTTAAGATCTTCTAACAATATACTTTCATATAAATAAGAAATAAAAAGTTTATGATAGAATATAACAAATTGATATCATAATATGCTTTGAAAAAGAATTTTAATTTTGAAACTAAAATTTATGAGGTGAAACATAAAATAGAATTTGTAAATATCCTATTAACTCTTTACTTAGAGTTTAAAAGTGATTTTTTTTTGCTGGAACAAATTTGTTTGCTCTTTCATCTTCTTCTTTTTTTTGTACTTTTCATCCTATTGATAAGGCCTAAGGAAAAAAAAATATGTTAAGAAAATACAATAAAAATAAAATAAATATTTATATTGTCGTCTCTACAATTGTTCTTAAACTTTCACATTAAAAATTAATTTTTAATCTCATCTCCATAATTAAAAAATATAGCTCTCTTATACTTCTGTTTTAATTTTTAATTTTGTATTTGAGTATAAGCATTTATTTTTTTTAATATGTTTTTTAAAAATTTTTTAATATGTATTCAATCTTAATTTTATATTGTCATAAATATTTATTTAATAGAAAGAATGTATCATGAAAAAATAATTAAATTGATGATTGAATCTAAATTAGTATGCAAAAGGTTAAAGGATATATCCATCATTACAAAAAAAAAAAAAAAAATAGATAAAGATTAATGGACAAACTTAGATACCAAACAAAAATAAGTATGAATAGCAAAATAATCTTATACCAATTACTTTTTATTTAGCATCAAAGCTCATAGAATTATTTTTTTAATTTTTATTTTTTATTTACAATGTAAATTCATCTTTCTTTAATTCTCTACAATCATAATAAAAGTTTATCAATTGTAGAGAAAATATCATAAATTAAATATATAGTTTTGCATAGTGGTCAACTTTAAACGACCATAATTTTCTCATATGAATTTCTCTATTTATGCTTATGAGATGTAGCTGGAAAGCCTTCGAAATCTACTTTAATATGAAATTGTATTTATTTAAAAATTCAAAGTATTCAAACAGTTATGATAGAAAAAAGATAGACTTTTAGTTTTTGAAAAAGAATTTGGGATATAAAAGGACAATTGAAAATTATGTTCAAATTATAATATTAAAAATAATTAAAGTTCAGTTATACCCTCCATGACTATTAATACTTATTTATTAAATTATATTAGGTATCTAAAAAATTTCAAGAAATCTTTTGTACCATTTATACTTTTATAGATCGTATAGAGGCCTAAGTAAAACAAAATATGCCAAGTAAATACAATAAAAATAAAAAAAGTATTTCTCTTGTCCTCTCTGCACTTTTTCTTAAACTTTTACATTAAAAATTAATTTTATAATCTCATCTCCTTAAAAAAAATATAAATCTCATCTACGTCTGTTTTAATTTTTAATTTTTATTTGAGTTTAAGCATTTAATTTTTTTTAATATGTTTGTTATTATTCAATCTTAATTTTATATTTCCATAATTATTGAATATATTTGATAGAAAGAATGTATCATGAAAAAATAATTAGATTGATGATTGAATCTATATTAGGATGCAATAGGTTGAAGGATATATCCATCATTACCAACAAAAAAAATAAAAAATCAAAGCACCTAGAAGTAACTTCTTTAATTTTTATTTTTTATTTGTACTATAAATTCATCTTTCTTTTATTCTCTAGAATCATAATAGAAATTTATCAATTGTAGGGAAAATATCATAAATTTAATATACAATTGTGCGTATTACTTAATTTTAAATGACCATAATTTTCTCATACGAATTTCTCTATATATGCTTATGAGATATAGTTGGAAAGCGTTAAAAATCTTCTTTAATAGGATACGAAATGACACTTGAAAATTATGTTCAAATACATTATTAGAAATAATTAAAATTCAGTCATATCCTCTTTTTTAACTATTAATACTTATTATTCATTAGACTTGTATTAAGTATCTTAAAAATTTCAAGAAACCTTTAACCATTCACACTTGTATAGATACTAGTAAAAAGCACGTGTTGCACGTAATCTATATAAATTTACAAAATTCATTATATCTATTTAATAATTAGAATATTAGAAGGAATAAAAAATATTAATTAAAACAATAACATTCCAAGATCCTTCTAATTATTTTATTTTAAGTATCGATCGAAATGAATGATTAAATAAAAATATTTAAAGAACTAAATTCAGATAATTTTAAAAATAAACGATAATCTAACTACATAAGTTCTTATATAAATTTATAATCACATTAGTCATCCTTTTGTTTGATTTTGATTGTTGGAGAAGTCTTCTTCTTACTTAATTTCACAAATTTTCTTTACATTACATGCCATATAATCAAAATGTAATTTATGGAAATAAGGTAAAGTTCATCCTTTATGTTGGCCTATGTAGAGATTTAGTCCATTAAATTGGAAAGATTTGATTTTAGTGCCTTACGTTTTTAAATTTGTTACATTTGGTTTGAATTTCGCTCGAAAATTCTAATTTTGTCAAGAATTGGTGACATGACCAAATCTATTGCTGGTTTTCTGCTGACATGTAACAAAATTTGGGGATTTCTTTTATTGGAGGCAAAATAGGTGACATGGCGATGAGGTGCAATATTTTGGTTAAAAAAAAAGCAAAAACATGCAAATGCAAACAAGACAAAAATGGGAGGGAAAAACTAGTCATGCAGGCACATGACTCAGAAATAATCCTAAGGCTATTGTTTCCCTAAATCAATCGGCCCCAAACCTAAAATGATCCTAGATAAACCCTACTAATCCCAATAATCATTCCATCAATTCCATTCAGAAATTGTTAATTAAGCCTAAAAATTTGTTGAAGAACCCCAAAGCTAAAGTAGCAGTGTCGCTATTCTGTCCGATAATAAAGATTAGAGAGCCATAAAACTTTGATTTGCCCCCACCAAAATACGGTAAGTTTACTTGAATATTTTAGTGTTTTTTTTCATATCTTGTTGTAATATAGGGTTTTTTACAAATATTTTAGGTTTTTATATTTTTTAATGTATGATTGTTAGGTTTTCGAAAGATTTTATTATTTTTTTCCTGTTTTGAACAAGACAAGTGTGTGGTCATATATTCTTATAATGATTTGATAGGGTTTTTGATTTAGACAAATAATGGTGGTCCTCTGAAAAGACATCTTCCATATTTTTGTGAAGTGGGGGAACGCCATTGTGGTCCTCTATTTTGGGTAAAAAAAAAAAAAACTTTTTATGATTTTTTAATTTTTATGTCATTTTATTTGGTGGACCTCAATGTTGTCCCTTGTTTATTTATGCTATTCAAATTCTTTGTGTTTGTTGTAAGAAATGTTTGTCTGGTCCTTTGTGTATTTTTTTTTTTTTTTGGTTTAACATATTATCTTTTCCATTATATTACAGATCCAAAAAGTAGATTGTTGACAGTATGTCTTCACTTTGGGGGTAAGTTTAATCTTGGCACTCTGTCTACTCATGTAGGGGGTAATGCTTATAAGTTTGATTACTTTGAGTTTTGACCTTCTAATATTAGAAGCATTTAAAAAAAATTGTTGATAGTGAAGGTATAAAGGACCCTATGAGGTTTTACACTAAAGTTGAAAATGGTTTTATGTTGATTGAGAATAATAGTGAATTGCATAGGATTTATGTAGAAAAACTTAAGACTACTAGACATATCAACATATTCATTGCGGAATTAATTGAGTTTTTGTTTAGTTAATCTAAGTCCTCTAAGAAACCACAACCTATTTATAGGGATGGGGAAGAAGAGAGTGATACAGATGGCGATAGGCATGGGGAAAATAAGAGTGAGGAGAATGAGCAAGAAGAGATTGAAGAAGAAGATGGGGATGTTGAACAAGAAAGTAAGGGGAATGGAGAAGATGAGAGTGAGGGAATGGTGAAGACGTGAGTGAGGGTCATGGGGAAGAAGTGAGTGAGGGGGATGAGGAAGAAGGGACTAGTGGGGTCAAAGTAATACAGGATGTGATAAGTGCATATTTTGACATATTTTTATATCAAATCCTTTATACTTTTCTTGCTTTATTCTTGTTAATATTCTTGTTTTATTAATGTTTTGTGTTAGGGAATAAATGGAAGCATGTTTCCAGACTTGTGCAGTTTTTGTAATTTGAGCATAACTTCATGATCAAAAGCTCTATGGACCTAAAGCTTGTTTCATTTGAAAGCCAATAGATAGAGGTACAACTTTTATGTTGGAGGCTCAGCCCAATTCAGTCTTGATGATAGCAGAAAATTCGTCCAAGTAATTACACAAAATGGATCACCAAAATTCAGATCAGAGTTCAGCCCAGTATTGACTTATTTTACCAATTCGGTTATATATCTTGAGACCAAATTTATTTTGGTCTGAAATTCGGATATGTTATACCTAAGAGGTAAATAAACAAGTTTACTGAAGATAAGATGGTGTGAAAATGTGTTGAAATGGTAAAACCATAGGCTGCAAGTTGCTGCTGATGTTACAGGGCGGCTCTTGGACATGACTTGGTAATTTGACCATATCTCCTTCATCCGATCGCCAAATTTGACAAAAGATATATGAAAATATATCAGCGTTGAAATATCTACAATTTTTATTCTTTACGTATCTTCAAACTCTGGCTGTATCTGACCGAAAAATGTAATTCAATTCAGTGGTTGAGAAATTTATGTAACAACTTACCAACTCTTGGCAACTAGCATACCACTTGATTAACCCCTCTATTATTTGTTTGGCCTCTAGCTTACTCCAAGTACTATAAATAGGCCATGTATTCAGCTTGTAAGAGGAGGGGGGTAGAGGGTTTCTTTAGGCTAAGTTATCTAGTTTGTATGTTTTCTAGTATTGTAAGTTTTCTAGTAGTAATAGAAATGCATTCTCTAGTTTCTCTTATATTTTTAGTCTTTGTTACTTTTATTATGTCTTTCTAAATTTTATTTTGCTGAGGAAAAATGGTGAATCTCTTGATGAAGGAAGATAAATGGTTATAAGGGTAGAAATTGTTTAAGTATGTTGTATTATTATTATTATTTTTGATCTAAACCCTACTTATTTTGTGGTGATTCTTGATTTATGTATCTCCAATGGCACAACAAATACTTGGGTTCATTTAGCTTATTGTACGGTTTTACCCCACCAACTGCTAATGTGAAACCTTGTTTTGTTGTTGACGAAAGAGTATATAAATGCTTGATCCCATAAATAAGTGTTGGCGTTATGAGATAATTTGCAATAGTAAGACAATATCATGATTACCTTATTGCATGAGTTACTTGATAATATCTTCCCATTGGAACCTTCATTATGTATGGATTCCAATTGTGGCAATTAATAGAGGTAAAAAGAATAAATAACCATTTATCTATCCAAAACTCAAGAGTGGATCCCTAATCCTCAGTACTTTTATTACTTCGATTTTTTCTTTAGCTACATCATACATTAATTGTTCATATATTTTTGATTCACATAAACTCCATCTTTTTATAAATATAAACTTGAATTCTTCAAACAACTTCCCTGTGGATCGACCTCGAACTCACGAGAAATTTATTACTTACTACAACCTGCACTTGGGTTTGCAACCTTAAAGTTGTAGCAAGTTTTTGGCGCCGTTGCCGGGGAAGGCAAGGTAAGTATTCAGGTTTGTTAATATTTTTCCTTTGTAAATATAGTTTGTTTATTTTCTTTATGGATATATGGTTATATGGTATCGTAGTCATAATTCTCGACGTTTAGTAAGAAATAATTCCGAAACTTTGTTTGGAAATTTGTTTGAATCATCTCCACACACTTCCACCATGGCTGAAAATGAAAGTGTCCAGGATGAAAATGAGAATCAACAGGTGCGTACCATGCGTTATTACTTGCAACCTTCCTCGAAATTCTTCTCCTTCTTGTTTCATTTTTCCTCTAAATGCAAATAATTTTCGATTCAAGTCAGGTATGATCCCTTTACTTCCTAATTTCCATGGTTTAGACTCTGAAAGTCCTTACTTGCATTTAAAAGAATTTGATGAAGTATGTGCCACTTTTGATGATCAAACTTGCACAAATGAGATTGTTAAGCTCAAATTATTTCCTTTCTCTTTAAAAGATAAAGCAAAAAATTGGCTTAATTCTTTAAAACCTAGGTCAATTGGTACTTGGCAAGAAATGCAAGTTGAATTCTTGAAAAAATTCTTTCCAACTCATAAAACTAATGCTTTGAAAAGACAAATTCAAAATTTTTCTCAAAATTCGAATGAAGTTTTCTTTCAATATTGGGAAAGATTTAAAGATTTGTTGAATTCATGCCCACATCATGGTTTTGAAAAATGGCGCTTAATTAGTTTCTTTTATGAAGGTTTAACTCCTGAAACAAAACAATTTGTTGAAACAATGTGTAATGGTGAGTTTCTTGATAAGGAACCTGATGAAGCCCTAGAATATCTAGATCATTTGGCAGAAAACTCTCAATCATGGCATAGTGTTAATTCTTCGAAGGTTCTATTAGATCTAATCTTGCTAATAGTAATAAAGGAAAATATTACCTTAGTCAAGAAGATGATCTAAATGCTAGACTTACTAGTTTAACAAGAAAAGTTGAAGCCATGGAACTTAAGAAAGTAAATGAAATCAAATCTGTGCAAGAGGAAGAAGGTTGTAGCAATTGTGAACTTTTGGAGCACTCCACCAATGAATGTCCAAACCTTCCAGTACAAGCAAATTTTATGAACACATTCAAAAAGCCTTTCCATTCTCCATATTCTGAAACTTACAATCCACAATGGAGAAATCATCCCAATTTCAGTTGGCGAGATGATAACCGTGCCCAACCACCGCATTCACAAAAACCACAAAACTTTCATTCTTATCCACCTCTACATACAAAATCCATTGAGGAGACTTTGCAAGCATTTATGCATGAACAAACAAACATCAATAATCAGACTTCACAAGCT
>JAGSPU010001040.1:0-24283 GCA_019321725.1 Paulownia fortunei
GAATGAAATTTTTGGTTTGATTGAAACAATGAATGAGGATGGGGAAATTGGTAGAGATGATGTTTTGCAAGTAGAACAGCTGGGGTGGTTCATGTTAGGAAAAGCAGCCAGCTAACTTATATCCATCCCAAAGAGAAAAATTAGAGTGAAATGAATAGTAGTAGAACCAAAAAAACTAGAAAACAGATCACAGACAGGGCAATGAGAATTGGCAAAGAAGGGAAAAGAACTAAAAATGGGACAGTTAGAGGAGTTATGCTAATGAAAAGAAAATTCAATGTTAAAAAAAGAACAAATGAGATGTTTGCTACTGCACCTAGTACTGCTACTGGACAATGCTTCAACAAGGAAATATGGAGCCATGATCAAATTGAATATTCCAATGATAGTCAATGGCAAAGAGATCAGCAAAATAATGATTTGGAAGATATTGTGGAAGAAAACAGGACTGTAGCATTAGATAAAGAAAAGTGGGAAGTTACAAGTCCAAAAAGAAAGAAGAAAGGTACCACACAACAGCAGCTGTTGGATAAAATAGTAACAAGTTTACAGAATAACAAACAGAACCGATAAAAAGCTGATAAGGAAAATGAAGAGAGACAGAAGATACAAAGAGCAGTCAGCTGAACACTTAAGCACAGTCAAAAACAACTTAGAAACAATAAACATCTTCAGCAAGAAAGACAAAAACCCTATGACCCAAAACCAAAAAACAGAAAGGGAATAACAGAAACAGCACACAGCGCAGCAAATTGCCTCAGTTAACTAACCCCATCCAGAGCCAAAACACCTACCCCCTAAACCAGACAAACGCAAACAGAAACATCTCCTCTCTAATCTATATCAATTGCTCCCTGAATGTTGTTCCTTCAGAAACACAGAATACTCCATTTCATCCTCCAACACCAGAATGACAGACAACACTTACACTCCTGCTCTCAGTGAAGATACCTTATTAGCTGAATTCTCTACGGATACTTCAGAGATAGAAGAGTGTAAAGCCAGGGCAATACATCAAAGAAGCATTTCTGATTTTCAAACACAAGCTGCTAGCAACCTTCCATCAATCAAAACCACCAAAAATAAAAAGAAAAATAGGAGAACCACCAAGTATACATTAGATACATCCTTTTCCCACTGACTATAAATTTATTGACCTGGAATATTAGAGGTATTGGGAATGAACCATCTCAAAAACATTTGCACAACTTTTGTCAACTTCACCAGGTCAAAATCATGGCAATTATGGAACCAAAAGTACATCTTGACAACACCTTCTTCTGCCGAATATTGGGATTTTCTAGAGTTATTGCCAACTGTTCAAACAAGGTGTGGTGTTTTGCAGATCAGGATTTTGAAATGGATGTGATAAAGGACCATGAGCAATTTTTGCACCTGAGCATTAAATCCTACCTGATTCCACAACCTTTTCACTTCACTTGTATATATACCAAATGTGACATAGCTGGTCGTAGGGAACTTTGGGATGAACTCAGACAAATCGCAGACATATCTGATTCTCAACCATGGCTATTAGGAGGGGATTTTAACACAATACTTCACCTCCATGAAAGAATAGGGAACAATCAAAAAAGACTGACATCTCTTAATGACTTTGTAGATATAATTTCAGATTGCGATCTCATTGATGCAGGATATGTAGGGAACTGTTACACCTGGACCAACCATAGGGTTTGGAAAAGATTGGATAGAATGTTGTACTCTAAACACTGCTTGATCTGTTTCATAATACTAAAGTCTCCCACCTACCAAGATTGTGGTCTGATCATGCACCACTACTTGCCTCATTGAGTCTTCAGCTTGATAAAACTCCTTCTTTGTTTAGATTTTAGGTAGATAAATGAAGGTGAAAGAAATACAGCATTTTTCCATTCTTTAGTCAAGAAAAAGAGATTTAAAACCAGAATACACTCAATCATTGATGCAGGGACTCTGATTACTGATCAACAAGGTATTGGGGAGTCTGCAGCTAAGTTTTTTTAGAATCTATTATCCAATGACATCACAAACTTGTTACAGGATGATCTAGATGTTCTCAAATCATTAGAACCTGATCTTAACACAGAAAATCTTCACAATCCACCTTCATTGGAGGAAATCAAACAAGCTGTGTTCAATTTGGATCCGGAAAGTATCGCTGGACCGGATGGTTTTTCAGCCTTTTTTATCAATATTGTTGGGAATTCATTCAGCAAGACCTACATAATGCAGTGCTTGATTTTTTTTAAGGGAACCCTATGCCTCAAAGCTTCACAGCCACCACTTTGATTTTAATCCCAAAATCAAACAACCCTACTACTTGGAATGACTTCAGGCCTATCAGCCTTTACAACGTCACCAACAAAATCATATCCAAAATTCTCAGCAACAGGCTTGTTAATATTCTGCCAGAGATCATATCTCCTTCTCAGAGTGGTTTTGTCAAAGGTCGAATTATCAGTGACAACATTTTGCTGGCCCAAGAAATGATTCATCATATCAATGCCAAGTGAAAACATGATAATGTTTCTATCAAACTTGACATGGCAAAAGCATACGACAGAGTGCAATAGGTCTTTCTTTACAAAGTGCTGAAAAAAATGGGATTCTCAGACAAATGGATTTCCTTAATTTAGAACTGCATTGATAATTATTGGTTCTCGGTTCTCATCAATGGCAGGCAGCTGGTTTCTTCAAATCAAGTAGAGGGCTTAGGCAAGGAGACCTCTCTCCCCATCTCTCTTCATTCTTACAGCTGACTTCCTCTCAAGGAGTCTTGATTCCTTATTTATGAGACATGCTGAAATGTATTATCACAATAATGGAGGACTCAGAATTTCGCATCTGTCCTACGCGGACAATATTATTATCTTCTCTAATTATTATGAAAAGGGCCTCAAAAGGCTCATGAAATTTTTGAGGTACTACAGTAAGGTTTCGAGACAAAACATCAATGGTGCAAAGAGCTCTTTCATTGTGAGCAACAAATGTTCTAGCCTTACGATTCAAAGACTCCATTTTATCACTGGATTTACTTTGAAATACCTACCGGTCATATATCTTGGAGCCCCTCTCTACAAGGCAACAGAAAAAGCAACCTCTTTCACGATTTAATCGATAAAATGAGGAGTAAGCTACAAGGATGGGAAAAACTACTCTTTCGCATGGCGGTAGGCTGGCCCTCATCAAAAGTACTCTATCAACCATGCCCATATTCCTCATCCAAGTTCTTCAGCCACCAAAATCGATCCTCCACATAATTGAACAGATTATGGCCAGGTTTTTTTGGGTACTTATGGAGATTATAGACGGATGCATTGGACTTCGTGGGAGAATATTTGTAATCCTGTTGAGGAAGGGGGTTGGGGATCAAATGCTTGACAGATGTGGTGAAGGCTTTCACCTTCAAATTATGGTGGAGATTCAGATCTTTGACATCTTTATGGGCTTCTTTTATATCACAAAAATATTGTGGATGCATTTTCCCTGGAGCTGTAAAAGTTTCTATCCACGATAGTCCTACCTGGAAAAGAATTTGTAAAGTCAGACATGAGGCGCAAGACAACATCTTTTGGGTCCTCGGGGCTGGGCAGATTTTCTTTTGGTACGATCAGTGGACTGGAAAAAAAACCCTGGTGACAGCCCTTCAAAGAGATGCAGTTAGTCATGTTCCTATGAATTTTTTCTGGATCAATAAATAATGGAATGAAGACCAATTGTGTAACACCCCTTAACCTAACTGCAGAGTCTAAACAAACTGATACAGTTAAGTCAAGAAATGTTAATTTTTCATCTTTACTAGAGTTATGGTTTTTAATAAAAGTTTTCATTCTTAGCTATAAGAGAAAGAACTTGAATCATTTTTAACACACCATATACATATATCAAAACTGAGTACATCTGTTTACAAAACCATAACAGAGCGGCTTATTTAAAAACAAAACAGAGTTTTCAAAATAAACTACAAAACATGTCGAAGCATGGCATGTGAACAAATCTCTGTCCGGCCGCTCTAGAGACTTAGTCAACCTCTAAACCTGTACATTTCCACATGCATCACATGAATCTAATGAGCTAAAGGCTCAGTAAGGTGAAACTGATGCAATAACAAATAACATATATGCACATCTCATAAATCATTAAATGCAATATTCTATTTAATAATTTTCATTCATAAATCATTCTTTAGGGCCCTTGAAGTGTGGTACCTAACTAATAGTGATAGACCATAGTTTTCGTAACCTGTTCATAATGATTGGCCAATAAGAGAACTAATACGGGGTTTCCATACTTGGTCTTTCAACCTCAAGTATTAGCCGTATTCTATCTCATTCATTGTGGCTTTCCTATACCGGTTTTTCAACCTCAAGTATTTGCCACCATTTGTTGGGTCCGTCGGTCCCTCCCGCGTCCCTCGTCTACCCGACCATCAATCAAGTACCATACTTCCTTTTCAAAAACCTCATTATATTCTTAATAGTGTCACGCTTCATAAACCATAAATGTATCAAACATTACATCATTTGACAAACAACAACAATCACATTAAAACATGAACAAACATTATATGATTCTTGTGATACACCAAATGAAAGCTTCAACTTACCTCAAGTCCACTTTGTGCTAGGTGAAAAGGCCAATCTCTTTGGAAGATAGGATGTGTTAAAGGCCTAACATAATCAAATCATGTACCATTTAATATCCTTTTTATAAATCATTTAGTCTATTCTAGTTAAAGTTTATATACACTTTTCAATCTTTTGTAAAGAATTACATATCAATTACATAACCTTAAAAACAATGCATACTCCATATTTTACTACTAATTCAAAATATTAAACATTAGGGCAGCCATTAAATAACTAATAATTCAAATATGATTATTAGGGCAGCCCCTAAAACATGAACACAATCCGAATTAAAATGACGTAAACTTGATTCTAACTTAAATTGATTCTAACCTTCAATTAAGCAAACTAATTGCTATTGTTTTCAATCATTCAAAGAAACTTCCAAACACCATATAAGCATTACAAAATCAATAGAAACAAGTAAATTAAACAATTTCACAAGACTATCAATTTTGCTAAAAATTAGCTTAACTAGCTTGGTTTTGGGTTCAAGTGTAACTTACTTAAGTTTTCAATCCTACAAAAGCATACTAAAACATGTAACCATCCAAGATACTACAAATTCATCATAAGAAACATTGAAAAAAGAATATACCTTGATTAAGTTGGATTTAAGCTTCAAAATCAACAGTTTTCAAGCTTAAAAGGATGGAAACTTGTTCTAGCTTGTGTTCTATGGATTCCTATGGATTGAATTCAACTTTTGTGAGTATGAGAGTGTAGAAATTTGGGAGAAACTTAGGAGAATAAGGGCTGGTCGTTTTTGAGGTGCTTCCACAAGAAATATGGATGAAAATGATTTCTTTGACCTTTCAAAGAGAGGTAAGTGGAGGGTGATGATTGGTTGCATCATGCTTGGTGTCTTCTCATGCCAAAAGCCACGTTCATGGGCTAAGGAGATGACAAAAATTGATGCTTTGGTGTTATAATCAAGTGCAATGCGGTTTAGAATGGTTTTATGCAACCTAGTCAACCAACCAATCAAATTACACCATTGTGCATACTTTTAGTTCTTAACCAATGTAACATATTTCAAGTAAATATTTAGACAATTAATCACTTTAGCATATAACTAGTATGGAGCAATACAAATAATTCATTTCATAGCCATTCAACACATCAATCTTCCTTAACCGAGATACCAAGCTTTTCACTGCAAAAAGGGCACTTAAGGAATATGTTAAATTAAGAAATGAAAGTTTGATCTCATATTTCATGTACTAATGCATGTTAAATCATAACTGAAGCATATAATAACAATTATTCATGTTCGTGCAATCATGCTATTTGTAAGCCATAATTCAATAATGCACATTGATTAGATGCAAATTCATGCAAAATGCTTATTATTGGCTATATAGGAGAGAATTGAGAATTGGGCATTACAAATTGAGACATCACTTGCCTCATCATATGGTAGAGATGATTTGCAAAATTCTTATTCCTAAAAATTCGAAGGAAGTTATGAGATGGAAGCTTTCGTCACATGGGGATTTCTCCATCTCTTCAACTTGGAACTACATTAGGAATAACAAGGCTAAAAGAAAACTTCTTGAAAGCTTTTGGTGCAAACAACTTACACCTACCATGTCAATATTTCTCTGGAGGTTAGTCCACAATTGGATCCCAGCTGATTCCAAACTACAAATGAAAGGTTTTGCTTTGGCGTCTCAATGTCTCTGCTGCAACAAATCTGAGCAGATAGTGCAGCACCTCTTCATTACGGGTAAACAAGCTGTTGAGGTTTGGGGTCACTTTGCCAACATCTTTAACATACAAATCCCACAAACAGAAAATCTGATCCTTCTTCTTCAATTCTGGAGCTTATCTAATCCCCATTAAAACTCTTCTCATATCCGGTCTCTTCTTTCTCGACTCATCCTTTGGTTTATGTGGATAGAGAGAAATAATGCTAAATATAGGGAAAAAGGCTTCCATTCACAGAGTTATTTAGAAAATTTATCATCACCTCTTTTGTCTTTTCAAATGCAGGAAACTTAACAATAAATTTTAGATTGGAGGCATAACAGTTGCTAGAAAACTGGAGTTCTACTTCGCACCAGCAAAACCCAAAAAACATTGAAGATCACTTGGCAAAAAACACAACCTGGATGGCATAAACTTAACACCGATGGAGCAGCCAAAGGAAACACGGGACCGGCAGGGACTGGAGGCATCATCAAAGATCACTTTGGAAATGTTTTGGTGGCATATTATAACTACATAGGAATGGAAAATAGCTTGTTCGCCGAGACTTTTGCACTAACCAGAGGACTTCAACTTGCACATGAACATGGAATTTTCCAAACTTTGGGTAGAACTTGACGCACAGGTACTTATTCGCATCATTACTTCAAAAACACATGGGCACTGGAGACTCCAAGAGATGTTGGCCAAAAGCAAATATCTTATGCGACACATGGAAACCATGATTACACACATAAACAGAAAAGGTAACAAGATTGCAGATTTCTTGGCAAATGAAGCATGTTCTACATTATCTTCCAAAATATATAAGTCACAGCAGCTATCGGCAACAATCATCAGGCTTCTCAGAGTCGATCAACTAGGACTACCGTCATTTAGACATACATAAATCCATCTCTTATTTTGATGATTTTGGATTGTATAGATTATCATATTCATAAATGGCCTTCTATGATCGTTTTGTATAGATCCAGATATTGTTGTAAAGGAGTAGTACTCCTGATTTTATTTGGTCACCTTTTGTAAAACCTTGGGTACTTCTTAATTTCATTGTTATATATACAAGTTGAGGATCTTTGTCTTAAAAACCCTAAACCCTAAACCCCAAACCCCAAACCCTAAAACCCTAAACCCTAAACTGAACCCAAACCCTAAAACCCTAAACCCTAAACTGAACCCAAAACCCTAAAACCCTAAAACCCTAAACCCTAACCCTAAACCCTAAACCTTAAACCCTAAACCCCAAACCCTAAACCCTAAACCCTAAACCTCAACACTGCATCGAACATTGCTGGTTTTCTATTCTTGTTAATGGAGCACCTTCAGGTTTTTTTAAGTCAAGCAGAGGGCTGCGTCAGGAAGATCTATTATCCCCATCTTTATTCATCATTGCTGCTGATTTTTTGTCATGAAGTTTAGACTCACTATTTCAGCACCACAAGGACATGAGATATCATAGTAATGGAGGATTGAACATCTCTCATCTCGCTTATGCTGATGACATCATGATATTTACTAACTGTGGTAAGAAGGGATTGAGAAGAATCATGGAACTGTTGCAGCATTATTGTGCAGCCTCTGGACAGCTTATTAACAAAGAAAAGAGCTCCGTCATAATCAGCAACAATTGCTCAAATCTTATTACGCAAAGACTACAATATATCACCGGATTTTCTATCAAACACCTCCCAGTCACATACTTAGGAGCTCCACTCTATAAAGGCAACAAAAAATGCTCCCTATTTCAGAATTTGATTTGTAAAATGAGGAGTAAGCTGCAAGGATGGGAAAAATCAACACTTTCCCATGGAGGAAGATTGGCTCTAATAAAAAGCACTCTTTCCACTATGCCTATATACCTTTTACAAGTGCTACAACCTCCTAAAATGGTTCTTCACCGCATTGATCAAATTATGGCGAGATGTTTTTGGGGAACTTATGGCGAACATAGACGGATGCATTGGGCTTTGTGGGATAACATATGTCAACCAATTAAGGAAGGGGGCCTTGGAGTTAGGAAACTCACAAACATGGTTCAAGCTTTCTCTCTCAAACTATGGTGGAGATTTAGATCACTCTCATCATTGTGGGCATCATTCATGCAGCAAAAATACTGTGGTTGCTTATTCTCAGGGGCTGTAAAACTCTCAATTCATGACAGTGTCATTTGGAAGCGCATGTGCAAAGTGAGACAGGCTGCTCAAGAAAACATTTTCTGGATTTTAGGGGATGAGCAGGCTTATTTTTGGCAGGATCATTAGGTTGGTGATGCCACTCTTGCATCAACTCTTCAAAGGGATTCGGTGGGATACAGTTCAGTGAACTTTTATTGGCGTAATGGGCAATGGAATGACAGCAAAATGAGATAATTTTTGCCACATAATATCATGGAAAAAATCTGCAGTATGCCTATCTCTGATTCTTCTAAGGATAGTATGAAATGGAAACCATCTTTGAATAGGGAATTCACTACATCATCGGCTTGGAATTTAATTCATAGCAGCAGAACTAAAAGACAGCTTCTTGGGAATTTTTGGTGCACCCAACTCACTCCTACCATGTCAATCTTTCTTTGGCGCCTCACAAATAATTAGATTCCACTCGATACTAGACTCTAAGATAAGGGCTTCTCATTGGTTTCCAGATGCCACTGCTGTTCTTCTGCAGTGGAATCAATACCTCATCTCTTCATCGCGGGGAAACAAGCTAGGGCTGTCTGGGAACATTTTTCTAACCTCTTCCATATTCCACATCCTCAAACTGAAAATCCGGCTCTTCTCTTTCAATATTGGAAACTCTCCACACCCTTCTCACAACCCATACACATCCGAACTCTCATCCCACTTCTCATCTTTTAGTTTATGTGGATAGAGAGAAATAATGCAAAATACAGAAACAAAGGTTTTTATACGTATCGTGTTATTTGGAAAATTTATGATCACCTTTTTTGTCTTTTTAAATGCAGGAAACTGAATAGGAAGCTTTGGCGAGGTGATATGGAAATTACAACAAAACTTGATTTCAACTTTCAAATGAGATAAAAAGCACAGCAAGTCCTTTGGGAAAAACCACAAGTGGAATGGTTCAAACTCAACATTGACGGAGCTGCGAAAGGAGAAACCGGCAAGTAGGGAAAAGAGGTGTCATAAGAGATCATCTTGGTAATGTGATTTTAGCATACCATGATTATATTGGAAATCGAAATAGCATATATGCGGAAATCTTTGCACTTACTAGGGGACTTGAGTTAGCTAAAGAGCAAGGGATTGCTAAGTTGTGGATTGAAGTGGATGCTCAAGTTGTCATCAACCTTATTACTTCCACGACAGCACAAGGGCACTGGAAACTACAAGAAATGTTGGTAAACAGCAAATACATCATGAGACACATGTACACTCGTATTACACACATCTATAGGGAAGGAAACAAAATTGCAGATTTTCTCGCTAATGAAGTATGCATCACTCAGACCTCCAGAATTCTCACTCCACAGCAACTTTCAGGACCGATAATTGGATTGCTCAGAGTCAACCAGCTTGATATTCCATCCTTCAGATTTCGATGACATCTTGTGTTTCCAAATTGTATAGTTGATATATCATACTTAGATTTTATTTTGATCACTTTCATGTAAAAAAATAACCCTAAACCCTAAAACCCTAAAAACTTAACCCTAAACCCTAAACCCTAAAACCCTAAATTTGAAAAAATAAATAATTTTTTTAATTTATTAGGAAAAAATAAATTTATAGCATACACTTTTAGTTTATAGCATACGCTTTCAGTCCTATGTTATAGCATACGTTTTTAGTTTATTAGAAAAAAATAAATTTTTTAAAATGTAAACTTTTAAATAGAAAACAATTTATTAAAATAAAAATTTATTAAGAAAGCAAGAAATAGATACCAACATTCGGAGTCGTGTTTTTAATTTTTAGGCATAATTAAAATTAAAAGTAGGAAATATATTGTTTCTCTCATTGAAAATAATGTAAGTTTTCCTCAAAATTATACAGTAAAAAGAAAAAATTATCCAGTTAAACTATAATTTGAATACGTAAGAGAGAAATGGGTATCAAGTTTTTAAATTTTTAATATTATTTAACCTTAACAGTAGGAAAATTTTTTTTTCTAATTTTAACTCCGGTGTTATATCATACGCTTTTAGTTTATTAGAAAAAAATAAATTTTTCAAAATGCAAACTTTTAGAAAGAAAAGATTCAATTAAATTAAAAATTTAATAAAAATGCAAGATATAGGTACCAACATTTGGAGTTGTTTTTTAAATTTTAGGCATAATTAAAATCAAAAGTAGGAAATATGTTGTTTCTTTCATTGAAAATAATGTATGTTTTCCTTAAACTTATACAGTAAAAAGAAAAAATAATCCAGTTAAACTATAATTTGAATACGTAAGATAGAAACGGATATCAAGTTTTTAAATTTTTAATATTATTTAACCTTAACCGTAGGAAAGTATTTTTTCTAATTCTAACTCAAGTGTTATAGCATACGCTTTAAATTTTTTAGAAAAACATAAATTTTTTAAAACGTAAACTTTAAAAAAGTGACAAATCAATTAAAATAAAAATTTAATAAGAAAGCAAGAAATAGGTACCAACATTCGGAGTCATTTTTTTTAATTTTTAGGCATAATTAAAATTAAAAATAGAAAATATATTGATTCTCTCATTAAAAATAATGTAAGTTTTCCTTGAAATTATACAGTAAAAAGAAAAAATAATTCAGTTAAACTATAATTTGAATACATAACAGATAAACGGGTATCAAGTTTTTAAATTTTTAATATTATTTAACCTTAACAATAGGAAAGTATTTTTTCTAACTCTAACTCCTGTGTCATAGCATACGCTTTTAGTTTATTAGAAAAAAATATTTTTCTTAAAACGTACACATTCAAAAAGAGAAAAATCAATTAAAATAAAATTTTAATAAGATAGCAAGAAATAGGTACCAGCATTCGTAGTCGTTTTTTTTAATTTTTAGGCATAATTAAAATTAAAAATAGGAAATATATTGATTTTTTCATTGAAAATAATGTAAGTTTTTCTTGAAATTATACAGTAAAAAGAAAAAACAATCCAATTAAACAATAGTTTGAATACAGGTATCAAGTTTTTAAATTTTTAATAATATTTAACCTTAACAGTAGGAAAGTATTTTTTCTAATTATAACTCCTTTGTTATAGCATACGCTTTTAATTTATGAGAAAAAATCAATTTTTTTAACCGTAAACTTTAAAAAAATCAATTAAAATAAAAATTTAATAAAAAAGCCCGAAATAGGTACCAACATTCGGAGTCGTTATTTTAATTTTTAGCCATAATTAAAAATAAAAGTAAAAAATATATTATTTCTCTTATTGAAAATAATATAAGTTTTTCTTGCAATTATACAATAAAAAAAATAATCCAGTTAAACTATAATTTGAATATGTAAGAGAGAAACTGGTATCAAGTTTTTAAATTTTTAATATTATTTAACCTTAATAGTAAGAAAGTATTTTTTCTAATTCTAACTCTTGTGTTATAGCATACGCTTTTAGTTTATTAGAAAAAAATAAATTTTTTAAAACGAAAACTTTAAAAAAGTAACAAATCAATTAAAATAAAAAATTAATAAGAAAGCAAGAAATAGGTACCAACATTCGAAGTTGCTTTTTCAATTTTTAGGCATAATTAAAATTAAAAGTAGGAAATATGTTGTTTCTCTCATTGAAAATAATGCAAGTTTTCCTCAAAATTATACAGTAAAAAGAAAAAAATAATTCAGTTAAACTATAATTTGAATACGTAAGAGAAAAATGGGTATCAGGTTTTTAATTTTTAATATTATTTAACCTTAACAGTAGGAAAGTATTTTTTCTAATTCTAACTCCGGTGTTACATCATACGCTTTTAGTTTATTCGAAAAAAATAAATTTTTCAAAACAAAACTTTTAGAAAGAAAAGATTCAATTAAATTAAAAAATTAATAAAAAAGCAAGATATAGGTATCAACATTTGGAGTTGCTTTTTTAATTTTTAGGCATAATTAAAATTAAAAGTAGGAAATGTGTTGTTTCTGTAATTGAAAATATGTAAGATTTCCTCAAAATTATACAGTAAAAAAAAAAAACAATCCAGTTAAACTGTAATTTGAATACGTAAGATAGAGACGGATATCAAGTTTTTAAATTTTTAGTATTATTTAACATTAACAGTAGGAAAGTATTTTTTCTAAATCTAACTCTTGTGGTATAGCATACACTTTTAATTTTTTTGAAAAAAATAATTTTTTAAAACGTAAACTTTAATAAAAAATTAGTAATAAAGCAAGAAATATGTACCAACATTCGGGGTCGCTTTTTTAATTTTTAGGCATAATTAAAATCAAAAGTAGGAAATATATTATTTCTCTCATTGAAAATAATATAACTTTTCCTCAAAATTATACAGTAAAAAGAAAAAACAATCCAGTTAAACTATAATTTGAATACGTAAGAGAGAAATAGGTATCAAGTTTTTAAATTTTTAATATTATTTAACCTTAAGTGTAGGAAAGTATTTTTTCTAATTTAATTCTTGTGTTATAGCATACGCTTTTAGTTTATTAGAAAAAAATAAATTTTTAAAACGTAAACTTTTAAAAAGAAAAAAATCAATTAAAATAAAAATTTAATAAGAAAGCAAGAAATAGGTACCAACATTCGGAGTCGCTTTTTCAATTTTTAGGCATAATTAAAATTAAAAGTAGAAACTATATTTTTACCCTCATTGAAAATAATGTAAGTTTTCCTTAAAATTATACGGTAAAAAGAAAAAACAATCCAGTTAAACTATAATTTGAATACGTAAGAGAGAAATGGGTATCAAGTTTTTAAATTTTTAATATTATTTAACCTTAACAGTAGGAAAGTATTTTTTCTAATTCTAACTCCGGTGGTATATCATACGCTTTTAGTTTATTAGAAAAAAATAAATTTTTCAAAACATAAACTTTTAGAAAGAAAAGATTCAATTAAATTAAAATTTTAATAAAAAAGCAAGATATATGTATCAACATTCAGAGTCGTTTTTTTAATTTTTAGGCACAATTAAAATTAAAAGTAGGAAATGTGTTGTTTCTCTAATTGAAAATAATGTAAGATTTTCTCGAAATTATACAGTAAATAAAAAATAATCCAGTTAAACTGTAATTTGAATACGTAAGATAGAAATGGATATTAAGTTTTAAAATTTTTAGTATTATTTAATATTAACCGTAGGAAAGTATTTTTTCTAATTCTAACTCTTGTGGTATAGCATACACTTTTAATTTTTTTGAAAAAAATAATTTTTTTAAAACGTAAACTTTTAAAAAAGTAACAAATTAATTAAAATAAAAATTTAATAAGAAAGCAAGAAATAGGTACCAACATTCGGAGTCGCTTTTTCAATTTTTAGGCATAATTAAAATTAAAAGTAGAAAATATATTGTTTCTCTCATTGAAAATAATGTAACTTTTCCTCGACATTATACAGTAAAAAGAAAAAACAATCCAGCTAAACTATAATTTGAATATGTAAGAGAGAAACGATTATCAAGTTTTTAAATCTTTAATATTATTTAACCTTAACCGTAGGAAACTATTTTTTCTAATTCTAACTCCTATGCTATAGCATACGCTTTTAGCTTATTAGGAAAAAAAATTAAAACGTAAACTTTTAAATAGAAAAAAATTAATTAAAATAAAAATTTATTAAGAAAGCGAGAAATAGATATCAATATTCGGAGTTGCTTTTTTAATTTTTAGGCATAATTAAAATTAAAAGTAGGATATATATTGATTCTCTCATTGAAAATAATGTAAGTTTTTCTTGAAATTATACATTAAAAAGAAAAAACAATCTAGTTAAACTATAATTTGAATACGCAAGAGAGAAATCGGTATTAAGTTTTTAATTTTTTAATATTATTTGATCTTAACAGTCGGAAAGCATTTTTTCTAATTCTGACTCCTATGCTATAGCATGCGCTTTTAATTTATGATAAAAAATCAATTTTTTTAATCGTAAACTTTTAAAAAGGAAAAAAATCAATTAAAATAAAAATTTAATAAAAAAGTCCGAAATAGGTCCCAACATTTGGAGCTGTTTTTTTCAATTTTTAGCCATAATTAAAAATAAAAGTAAAAAATATATTGTTTCTCTCATTGAAAATAATATAAGTTTTCCTTCAAGTTGTACAATAAAAAGAAAAAACAATCCAATTAAACTATAATTTGAATACGTAAGAGAAAAACCGTTATCAAGTTTTAAAATTTTTAATATTATTTAACCTTAACAGTAGGAAAGTATTTTTTCTAATTCTAACTCTTGTGTTATAGCATACGCTTTTAGTTTATTAGAAAAAAATATTTTTTTTAAAACATAAACTTTCAAAAATAAAAAAATCAATTAAAATAAAAATTTAATAAGATAGCAAGAAATAGGTACCAACATTCGGAGTCGCTTTTTTAATTTTTATCCATAATTAAAGACAAAAGTAGGAAATATATTGTTTCTGTCATTGAAAATAATGTTAGTTTTCCTTGAAATTATACAGTAAAAAGAAAAAATAATCCAGTTAAACTATAATTTAAATACGTAAGAGAGAAATGGGAATCATGTTTTTAAATTTTTAATATTATTTAACCTTATCCGTAGGAAAGTATTTTTTTAATTCTAACTCCTCTGTTATAGCATACGCTTTTAGTTTATTAGAAAAAAAAATTAAAACGTAAACTTTTAAAAAGAAAAAAATCAATTAAAATAAAATTTTAATAAGAAAGCAAGAAATAGGTACCAACATTCGGAGTAGCTTTTTCAATTTTTAGGCATAATTAAAATTAAAAGTAGGAAATATATTTTTTCCCTCATTGAAAATAATGTAAGTTTTCCTTGAAATTATACAGTAAAAAGAAAAAACAGTCCAATTAAACTATAATTTGAATACGTAAGAGAGAAATGGGTATCAAGTTTATAAATTTTTAATATTATTTAACCTTAACAGTAGGAAAATAGTTTTTCTAATTCTGACTCCTCTGTTATAGCATACGCTTTTAGCTTATTAGACAAAAAAAAATTAAAACGTAAACTTTAAAAAAGAAAAAAATTATTTAAAATAAAAATTTATTAA
Source organism: Paulownia fortunei (assembly GCA_019321725.1). Lineage (NCBI taxonomy): Eukaryota > Viridiplantae > Streptophyta > Magnoliopsida > Lamiales > Paulowniaceae > Paulownia > Paulownia fortunei. The sequence goes on from JAGSPU010001040.1 coordinate 15,500, forward strand.
AAAAGTCCGAAATAGGTACCAACATTCGGAGTCATTTTTTTAATTTTTAACCATAATTAAAAATAAAAGTAGGAAACATATTGTTTCTCTCATTGAAAATAATGTAAGTTTTTCTCAAAATTATACAGTAAAAAGAAAAAAAACAATCAATTAAACTATAATTTGAATATGTAAGAGAGAAACGAACATTAAGTTTTTAAATTTTTAATATTATTTAACCTTAACCGTAGGAAAGTATTTTTTCTAATTTTAATTCATGTGTTATAACATACGCTTTTAGTTTATTAGAAAAAATAAATTTTTAAAAACGTAAACTTTTAAATAGAAAAAAATGAATTAAAATAAAAATTTAGTAAGAAAGCAAGAAATAGGTACCAACATTCGGAGTCGCTTTTTAATTTTTAGGCATAATTAAAATTAAAAGTAGAAAATATATTGTTTCTCTCATTGAAAATAATGTAACGTTTCCTCGAAATTATACAGTAAAAAGAAAAAATAATCCACTTAAACTGTAATTTGAATACGTAAAAGAGAAACGGGTATCAAGTTTTTAAATCTTTAATATTATTAAATCTTTACTAATAAACTAAAAGTGTATGCTATAACACATGAGATAGAATTAAAAAAAATACTTTCCTATGGTTAAGGTTAAATAATATTAAAAATTTAAAAACTTGATACCGATTTCTCTCTTACGTATTCAAATTATAGTTTAATTGGATTATTTTTCTCTTTTTACTGTCTAATTTCAAGAAAAATATATATTATTTTCAATGAGAGAAATAATATTTCTCTACTTTTATTTTTAATTATGGCTAAAAATTGAAAAAACGACTCCGAATGTTGGTACCTATTTCGGGGTTTTTTATTAAATTTTTATTTTCATTGATTTGTTTCTTTTTTAAAGTTTACGTTTTAAAAAAATATTTTTTTCTAATAAATTAAAAGTGTATGCTATAACAAAGGAGTTAGAATTAGAAAAAATACTTTCCAACTATTAAAGTTAAATAATATTAAAATTTTAAAAACCTGATACTCGTTTGTCTCTTACGTATTCAAATTATAATTTAACTGGATTATTTTTCCTTTTAATGTATAATTTCAAAGAAAACTTATATTATTTTCAATAAGAGAAATAATATATTTTCTACTTTTATTTTTATTTATGGCTAAAAATTGAAAAAATGACTCCGAATGTTGGTACTTATTTTGGGTTTTTTTTAATAAAATTTTTATTTTAATTGATTTGTTACTTTTTTAAAGTTTACCGTTTTAAAAAAAAAAAATTTAATAAATTAAAAGCGTATGCTATAAACCAGGAGTTACAATTAAAAAAAATACTTCCTATGGTTAAGGTTAAAAAATATTAAAAATTTAAAAACTTGATACTCGTTTTATCTTACGTATTCAAATTATAGTTTAACTGGATTGTTTTTTCTTTTACTGTTAATTTTGAGGAAAACTTATATTATTATTAAATGAGACAAACAACATATTTTCTACTTTTAATTTTAATAATGTCTAAAAATTAAAAAAACGACTTCGAATGTTGTTACCAATTTCGACCTTTTTTACTAAATTTTTTTTAATTAATTTTTTACTATTTAAAAGTTTACGTTTTAAAAATTGATTTTTTCTAATAAATTAAAAGCGTATACTATAACACAGGAGTTAGAATTAAAAAAAATACTTTCATACTATTAAGGTTAAATAATATTAAAAATTCAAAATTTGATACCCGTATCTCTCTTACGTATTCAAATTATAGTTTAACTAGATAGTTTCTTCTTTTTGTTGTATAATTCAAGGTAAACTTATATTTTTCAATGAGAGAAAAATATATTTTCGGCTTTTATTTTTAATTATTGCTAAAAATTGAAAAAACGACTCCGAATATTGGTACCAATTTCGGGCTTTTTTAATAATTTTTTTAATTGATTTGTTTCTTTTTTAAAGTTTACGTTTTAAAAAATTTATTTTTTTCTAATAAAATAAAAGCGTATGCTGTAACACAGGGGTTAAAATTAGAAAAAAACTTTTCTACTGTTAAGGTTAAATAACATTAAAAATTTAAAAACTTGATACCCGTTTCTCTCCTACGTATTCAAATTCTTTAGTTTAACTTCATTATTTTTTCTTTTTACTATATAATTTTAGGAAAACTTACATTATTTTCAATGAGAGAAACAATGTATTTTCTACTTTTATTTTTAATTATGGCTAAAAATTAAAAAAAATGACTCCGAATATTGGTACCTATTTCGGGCTTTTTTAATAAATTTTTATTTTAATTGATTGTTACTTTTTTAAACTTTACATTTTAAAAAATTTATTTTTTTCTAATAATTAAAAGTCTATGCTATAACACAGGAGTTACAATTAGAAAAAAATACTTCCCTACGGTTAAGGTTAAATAATATTAAACATTTAAAAACTTGATACTCATTTCTATCTTACGTATTCAAATTATAGTTTAATTGGATTGTTTTTTCTTTTTACTGTATAATTTCGAGTAAAACATACATTATTTTCAATGAGAGAAATAATATATTCCCTACTTTATTTTTAATTATGGCTAAAAATTGAAAAAGCGACTTCGAATGTTGCCACCTATTTCGGGCTTTTTATTAATTTTTTATTTTAATTGATGTTTTTCTTTTTCAAGTTTACATTTTAAGAAATTACTTTTTTTCTAATAAATTAAAAGCGTATGCTATAACACAGGAGTTAGAATTAGAAAAAATACTTTCCTACTATTAGCGTTAAATAATATTAAAAATTTAAAAACTTGATACTCGTTTCTTCCTATGTATTCAAATTATAGTTTAATTGGATTGTTTTTTCTTTTTACTGTACAATTTCATAGAAAAAAAATTATTTTCAATTAAAGAAAAATATATTTCCTACTTTTATTTTTAAAAATGGCTAAAAATTGAAATAAGTGACTCCGAATCATGGTACTTATTTCGGGCTTTTTTAATAAATTTTTATTTTAATTGATTTTTTTCTTTTTTAAAGTTTATGTTTTAAAAAATTTATTTTTTTCTAATAAATTAAAAGCCTATGCTATAACACATGAGTTAGAATTAGAAAAAAATATTTTCCTACTGTTAGCGTTAAATAATATTAAAATTTAAAAACTTGATACCCGTTTCTGTCCTACGTATTCAAATTATAGTTTAACTAGATTATTTTTTCTTTTTACTATATAATTTTAAGGAAAACATACATTATTTTCAATGAGAGAAACAAAATATTTTCTACTTTTAATTTTAATAATGTCGAAAATTAAAAAAGCGACTTCGAATGTTGTTACCATTTCGACTTTTTTTACTAAATTTTTATTTTAATTGATTTTTTACTATTTAAAAGTTTACATTTTAAAAAATTAATTTTTTCTAACAAATTAAAAGCGTATACTATATGACAGGAGTTAGAATTAGAAAAAAATACTTTCCTACTATTAAGGTTAAATAATATTAAAAATTTTAAAAACTTGATACCTGTTTCTCTCTTACGTATTCAATTATAGTTTAACTAAATGGTTTCTTCTTTTGTTGTATAATTTCAAGTAAACTTATATTATTTTCAATGACAGAAACAATATATTTTCTGCTTTTATTTTTAATTATTGCTAAAAATGAAAAAACGACTCCGAATGTTGGTACCTATTTCGGCTTTTTTAATAATTTTTTTTTAATTGATTTGTTTCTTTTTTAAAGTTTACGTTTTAAAAAATTTATTTTTTTCTAATAAATTAAAAGCGTATACTATAACACATGGTTAGAATTAGAAAAATATTTTTCTACTGTTAAGGTTAAATAACATTAAAAATTTAAAAACTTGATACCCGTTTCTCTCTACGTATTCAAATTATAGTTTAACTTCATTATTTTTCTTTTTACTATATAATTTTAAGGAAAACTTACATTATTTTCAATGAGAGAAACAATGTATTTTCTACTTTTATTTTTATTTATGGCTAAAAATTAAAAAAATGGCTCCGAATGTTGGTACCTATTTCGATTTTTTAATAAATTTTTATTTTAATTGATTTTTTATTAAATTTTTATTTTAATTGAATTTCTTTCAATGTTACGTTTTTTAAAAATTTATTTTCTAATAAACTAAAAGTGTTTGCTATAACAATACAAGAGTTAGAATTAGAAAAAATACTTTCCTACTATTAAGGTTAAACAATATTAAAAATTTGAAAACTTGATACCCATTTCTATCTAACGTATTCAAATTATAATTTAACTCGATTGTTTTTTCTTTTTACTATATTATTGATAAACATACATTATTTTCAATGAGAGAAATAATATATTTCCTACTTTTATTTTTAATTATGGTGAAAATTTGAAAAAATGACTCCAAATGTTGGTACTTATTTCGGGGGTTTTTATTAAATTTTTATTTTCATTGATTTGTTTCTTTTTTAAAGTTTATGTTTTAAAAAAATTATTTTTTTAATAAATTAAAAGTGTATGCTATAACCAATGAGTTAGAATTAGAAAAAAATATTCCAACTATTTAAGTTAAATAATATTAAAATTTAAAAACTTGATACCCGTTTGTCTCTTATGTATTCAAATTATAATTTAACTGGATTGTTTTTTCTTTTAATGTATAATTTCAAGGAAAACTTATATTATTTTCAAAAGAGAAATAATATATTTTCTACTTTTATTTTTATTTATGACTAAAAATTGAAAAAATGGCTTCGAATGTTGGTACCTATTTCGACTTTTTTAATAAAATTTTATTTTAATTGATTTGTTACTTTTTTAAAGTTTACGTTTTAAAAAAATTATTTTTTTAATAAATTAAAAGCGTATGCTGTAACACAGGGGTTAGAATAAAAAAAATACTTTTCTACTGTTAAGGTTAAATAACATTAAAAATTTTAAAAATTGATACCCGTTTCTCTCCTACGTATTCAAATTATAGTTTAACTTGATTATTTTTTCTTTTTACAATATAATTTTAAAGAAAACTTACATTATTTTCAATGATAGAAACAATGTATTTTCTATTTTTAATTTTAATTATGCCTAAAAATTAAAAAAGCGACTCCGAATATTGGTACCTATTTCGGATTTTCTTATTAAAATTTTATTTTAATTGATTTTTTTCATTTTAAAAGTTTACATTTTAAAAAAATTATTTTTTTCAAATAAACTAAAAGCGTATGCTATAACACAGGAGTTAGAATTAGAAAAAATACTTTCTACGGTTAAGGTTAAATAATATTAAAAATTTAAAAACTTGATACCCATTTCTGTCTAACGTATTCAAATTATAATTTAACTAGATTGTTTTTTCTTTTTACTGTATAATTTCGAGGAAAACTATATTATTTTCAATGAGAGAAAAAATATATTTCCTATTTTAAATTTTAATTGTGCCTAAAAATAAAAAAGCGACTCCTAATATTGGTACCTATTTCGGATTTTCTTAGTAAATTTTTATTTTAATTGATTTTTTGCTTTTTAAAAGTTTACATTTTAAAAAAATTATTTTTTTCAAATAAATTAAAAGTGTATGCTATAACACAGGAGTTACAATTAGAAAAAAATACTTCCCTACGGTTCTGCTTAAATAATATTAAAAATTAAAAAACTTGATACTCATTTCTATCTTACGTATTCAAATTATAGTTTAATTGGATTGTTTTTTCTTTTTACTGTATAATTTCGAGGAAAACTTACATTATTTTCAATGAGAGAAATAATATACTTCCTACTTTTATTTTTAATTATGGCTAAAAATTGAAAAAGCGACTTCGAATGTTGCCACCTATTTCGGGCTCTTTTATTAAATTTTTATTTTTAATTAATTTTTTTCTTTTTAAAGTTTACGTTTTAAAAAATTTATTTTTTTCTAATAAATTAAAAGCGTATACTATAACACAAGAGTTAGAATTAGAAAAAATACTTTCCTATTGTTAGCGTTAAATAATATTAAAAATTTAAAAACTTGATACCCGTTTCTCTCCTACGTATTCAAATTATAATTTAACTAGACTATTTTTTTTGTACTATACAATTTCAAGGAAAACATATATTATTTTCAATTAAAGAAATAATATATTTCCTACTTTTATTTTTAAAATGGCTAAAAATTGAATAAGTGACTCCGAATCTTGGTACTTATTTCGGGCTTTTTTAATAAATTTTTATTTTAATTGATTTTTTCTTTTTTAAAGTTTATGTTTTAAAAAATTATTTTTTTCTAATAAATTAAAAGCGTATGATATAACACAAGAGTTAGAATTAGAAAAAATACTTTCCTACTGTTAAGGTTAAATAATATTAAAAATTTAAAAACTTGATACCTGATTCTCTCCTACGTATTCAAACTATAGTTTAACTAGATTGTTTCTTTTTACTGTACAATTTGAAGGAAAACATACATTATTTTCAATAAGAGAAATAATATATTTCCTACTTTTATTTTTAATTATGGATATAAAAATTGAAAAAGCGACTTCGAATGTTGCTACCTATTTCGGCTCTTTTATTACATTTTTATTTTAATTGATGTTTTTCTTTTTTCAAGTTTACATTTTAAGAAATTTACTTTTTTGTAATAAATTAAAAGTCTATGCTATAACACAGGAGTTAGAATTAGAAAAAATATTTTCCTACTGTTAACGTTAAATAATATTAAAAATTAAAAACTTGATATCCGTTTCTCTCCGATGTATTTAAAGTATAGTTTAATTGGATTGTTTTTTCTTTTTACTGTACAATTTCATGGAAAACATAAATTATTTTCAATTAGAGAAATAATATATTCCTACTTTTATTTTTAAAAATGCCTAAAAATTGAATAAGTGACTCGAATCTTGGTACTTATTTCTGGCTTTTTTAATAAATTTTTATTTTAATTGTTTTTTTCTTTTTTAAAGTTTATATTTTAAAAAATTATTTTTTTCTAATAAATTAAAAGCGTATGATATAACACAAGAGTTAGAATTAGAAAAAATACTTTCCTACTATTAAGGTTAAATAATATTAAAAATTTAAAAACTTGATACCCGTTTCTCTCCTACGTATTCAAACTATAGTTTAACTAGATTGTTTTTTTTACTGTACAATTTGAAGGAAAACTTACATTATTTTCAATAAGAGAAATAATATTTTTCCTACTTTTATTTTTAATTATGGATAAAAATTGAAAAAGCGACTCCGAATGTTGCTACCTATTTCGGGCACTTTTATTAAATTTTTATTTTAATTGATATTTTTCTTTTTCAAGTTTGCATTTTCAGAAATTTACTTTTTTCTAATAAATTTCCTATAGTTAGAATGAGGAAAAATACTTTCCTACAGTTAAGGTTAAATAAGATTAAAAATTTAATAACTTGATACCCATTTCTTCCTTACGTATTTAATTATAGTTTAATTGGGTTGTTTTTTTTCCTTTTACTGTATAATTTTAAGGAAAACATATATTATTTTCAATAAGAGAAATAATATATTTTCTACTTTTATTTCTAATTATGGATAAAAATTGAAAAAGCGACTTCGAATGTTGCTACCTATTTCGGGCTCTTTTATTAAATTTTTATTTTAATTGATTTTTTTCATTTTAAAAGTTTACGTTCTTAAAAATTTATTTTTTTCTAATAAATTAAAACTCTATGCTATAACACATGAGTTAGAATGAGGAAAAATAATTTCCTACTGTTAAGGTTAAATAAGATTAAAAATTTAAAAACTTGATACCCATTTCTTCCTCACGTATTTAATTATAGTTTAATTGGGTTGTTTTTTCCTTTTTACTGTATAATTTTAAGGAAAACATACATTATTTTCAATAAGAGAAATAATATATTTCCTACTTTTATTTTTAATTATGGGTAAAAATTGAAAAAGCAACTAAGAATGAACCTATTTCTGTTTTTTTTTAAATTTTTATTTTAATTGATTTTTTTTTTTTAAAAGTTTACGTTCTGAAAAATTTATTTTTTTCTAATAAATTAAAAGTGTATGCTATAACACAGGAGTTAGAATGAGGAAAAATACTTTCCTACTATTAAGGTTAAATAAGATTAAAAATTTTAAAAACTTGATACCCATTTCTTCCTTACGTATTAAATTATAGTTTAAGTGGGTTGTTTTTTCCTTTTTACTGTATAATTTTAAGAAAAACTTATATTATTTTTAATGAAAGAAACAATATATTTCCTACTTTTATTTTTAATAATGCCAAAAAACTGAAAAAGCAACACAGAATGTTATTACCTATTTCGGCTTTTTATTAAATTTTTATTTTAATTGAGTTTTTTCATTTTAAAAGTTTACGTTTTTAAAATTTTATTTTTTTCTAATAAATGTGGAAAATACTTTCCTACCATTAAGGTTAAATAAGATTAAAATTTTAAAAACTTGATACATATTTCTTACTTACGTATTTAAATTATAGTTTAGAATGATTGTTTTTTTTTTACTGTATAATTTTAAGAAAAACATACATTATTTTCAATGAAAGGAACAATATATTTCCAACTTTTATTTTTAGTTATAGTAAAAATTAAATAAGCAATTCAGAATGTTGTTACCTATTTTGGGTTTTTTATTTTTAATAATGCCTAAAATTTGAAAAAGCAACACAGAATGTTGTTACTTATTTCGAGCTTTTTTATTTATTTTTTATTTTAATTGATTTTTCACATTTTAAAAGTTTACGTTCTGAATTTTTTTTTCCTAACAAATTAAAAGCGTATGCTATAACACAGGAGTTAGAATGAGAAAAAAATATTTTCCTACTATT
>JAGSPU010000937.1:0-18359 GCA_019321725.1 Paulownia fortunei
CCCTATTGCGGAAGCATAAGGTATGCGAGCCATCCTTTCTCTCTTTTCAGGTGTCTTGGGAGACATAACCTTAGAGAGTGAAACCCCATGACTCATAGACATAAATCCTCTCTTGGATTCCTCCATACTAAATCTTTTTAGCACTTTGTTTATGTACATGGATTGGGATAGTCCGATCATCCTTCTAGATCTATTTCTATAGATCTTTATCCCTAAGATAAAAGATACATTTTCTAAGTCCTTCATGAAAAACTGATTAGATAACCAAGTTCTCATTGATTGCAACATCCCTACATCATTCCCAATGAGTAGGATGTCATCAACATAGAACATAACAAACTTAATTGCATTCCCACTAACCTTCTTGTAAACACATGGTTCATCCGGGTTCTTATGAAAGTTAAACATTTTGATCGTTTCATCAAACCGGATGTTCCAACTCCTCAAAACTTGTTTGAGTCCATAAATGGATATATGGAGCTTGCAAATCTTTTGCTCGCTCCCACTGGATATGAAGCCTTCTGGTTGCTTCATATAGATCTCTTCCTTAATATTTCTATTAAGGAAAGCAGTCTTCACATCTATTTGCCATATCTCATAGTCATAATATGCAGATATGGCCAACAGTATCCGTATAGATTTAAGCATCGCTACTGGTGAAAAAGTTTCCTCATAATCAATTCCTTGCTTCTGAGTATAACCTTTTACTACCAATCATGCCTTATAAGTCGCTATCTCTCCATCTACTCCAAGCTTCCGCTTATAGACCCATCTGCAGCCAATAGGAACAATTCCCTGTGGTGGGTCCACCAAGGTCCATACCTTGTTAGAGTACATGGAGTCCATTTCGGACAGTATAGCTTCTTGCCATTTCTCTGAGTCGATGTCAGACATCGCCTCTCTACAGCTTCTTGGATCATTATCCAAGGGGAGTCCCTCTTCTTTGTTCTTTAACAACAAGTTGTACCTCTTAGGTACCCTTGAAACCCTTTTGGATCTTCGAAGAGCTTGTGCCTCAGAGGGTCCAGCATCAGCTGTTGTACCATTTACTGCATCAGCTGGGGTGTTATGTGGTTTTTGAACCTCTTCAAGTTCTAAGATATTGCCACTTCCATCTAAAAGAAATTCTTCTTCAAGGAAGGTAGCATTCCTCGAAACAAACACCCTTTATTCCATGACATCATAGAAATAGTATCCAATAGACTCCTTTGGATACCCCACAAACTTGCATAAGCTGGATCTCATATCCAACTTATCTCTCACTTGCTGCTTCACATAAGCAACACACCCCCATACCCTTAGGTATTTATAGGAAAGTGTCTTTCCACACCACATCTCATATGGTATTTTGGGCACGACTTTAAATGGTACCCTATTTAATAGATATGCCGCCGTTCCAAGCCATAGCCCTAGAATGAAAGAGGCAATGAAGCGAAACTAATCATAGATCGAACCATATCCAATAAGGTTCGATTCCTGCATTCCACAACTTTGTTGAGTTGGGGAGTAGCAGGAATTCATTTAATATAAGATCTTTAATACTAAATGTCTCCCACTATTTTCTTCGAATTTCATCACTCCTCATGGAATTTTGGAAAATTAAATTTTCTAGTGAGCTTGAGGTCCAATGAAAATATTTCACACCTCAATTTTATGAGCCCATAAAATATTTTTATCGATAGTCAGCTCTTTGATGATTGTATCACTATACAACTCTCAAGTTTGTTTTGCTCACCTCTTCACATATACCCCAATTTTATGAGCCCATATAGTTTCTAAACGCCACTACATGAAACTCTAGAAAAATCAACAAAATTTTAGACAAGTTCATGTGAAAAAACAAAAAAAGAAAAACAAGTTAATACCGGTAGTTTCATGTGAAAAATAAAAAAATATGAAATCACTAAAGCAAACAATAAGAATCAAGTAGTACGCGAATATGTGTGATTGATTTACTGTGCGTTCTCTGAATTCCTTCACTAGACTACTTGAAACCGGATTAAAATCAACAATATTTCTGACAAGTTCTTACAAATAAATTTTAAAAAAAACCATGTTAATACCAATAATTTCATGTGAAAATAGAAAAATACGTAATTATTAAATCAATTAAGCAAACAATAAGAATCAAGTAGTAGGTGAATATGTGTGAATGATTACTACGCGATCTACGAAGTCCTTCACTCAATTACTTGAAATCGGAGAAAAATCAACAACATTTCAATCAAGTTCTTGTGAAAAATAAAAAAAAAATCAAGTTAACACTAGTAGTTTCACATGAAAAAATAGAAATACGAAATTATGAAATCATTGAAGGAAACAATAAAAATCAAGTATTCATCGAATATGTGTGAATGATTACTACCCGAAATCTGAATTTCTTCACTAAATTAACTAAAATCGAACAAAATCACCAAAATTTCATACAAGTTCTTGTAAAAAAAATTAAAATCAAGTTAACACGAGTAGTTTCACGTGAAAAATAGAAAAATACAAAATTATGAAACCATTGAAGCAAACAATAAAAATTAAATAGTGGCGAATACGTGTGAATGATTACTACGCGATCTCCGAATTTCTAAACGCAACTACATGAAACTGTAGAAAAATCAACAAAATTTCAGACAAGTTCTTGGGAAAAAACAAAACAAAAAAAAAGTTAATACCGGTTGTTTCAAGTGAAAAATAGAAAAATAGAAAAATATGAAATCACTAAAGCAAACATTAAGAATAAAGTAGTATGCGAATATGTGGGAATAATTTACTATGCGATCTCTAATTTCATTCACTCAACTACTTGAAACCAGATTAAAATCAACAATATTTCAGACAAGTTCTTAAAAATAAGCTGAAAAATATTGAAGCAAACAATAAAAATCAAGTAGTGGCGAATACGTGTGAATGAATTACTACGCAATCTACGAATTTCTAAACGCCACTACATGAAACTCTAGGAAAATCAACAAAATTTTAGACAAGTTCATGTGAAAAAACAAAAAAAGAAAAACAAGTTAGTACTGGTAGTTTCATGTGAAAAATAGAAAAATATGAAATCACTAAAGCAAACAATAAGAATCAAGTAGTACGCGAATATGTGTGATTGATTTACTGTGCGTTCTCTGAATTCCTTCACTAGACTACTTGAAACCGGATTAAAATCAACAATATTTCTGACAAGTTCTTACAAATAAATTTTAAAAAAAACCATGTTAATACCAATAATTTCATGTGAAAAATAGAAAAATACGTAATTATTAAATCAATTAAGCAAACAATAAGAATCAAGTAGTAGGTGAATATGTGTGAATGATTACTACGCGATCTACGAAGTCCTTCACTCAATTACTTGAAATCGGAGAAAAATCAACAACATTTCAATCAAGTTCTTGTGAAAAATAAAAAAAAAATCAAGTTAACACTAGTAGTTTCACATGAAAAAATAGAAATACGAAATTATGAAATCATTGAAGGAAACAATAAAAATCAAGTATTCATCGAATATGTGTGAATGATTACTACCCGAAATCTGAATTTCTTCACTAAATTAACTAAAATCGAACAAAATCACCAAAATTTCATACAAGTTCTTGTAAAAAAAATTAAAATCAAGTTAACACGAGTAGTTTCACGTGAAAAATAGAAAAATACAAAATTATGAAACCATTGAAGCAAACAATAAAAATTAAATAGTGGCGAATACGTGTGAATGATTACTACGCGATCTCCGAATTTCTAAACGCAACTACATGAAACTGTAGAAAAATCAACAAAATTTCAGACAAGTTCTTGGGAAAAAACAAAACAAAAAAAAAGTTAATACCGGTTGTTTCAAGTGAAAAATAGAAAAATAGAAAAATATGAAATCACTAAAGCAAACATTAAGAATAAAGTAGTATGCGAATATGTGGGAATAATTTACTATGCGATCTCTAATTTCATTCACTCAACTACTTGAAACCAGATTAAAATCAACAATATTTCAGACAAGTTCTTAAAAATAAGCTGAAAAATATTGAAGCAAACAATAAAAATCAAGTAGTGGCGAATACGTGTGAATGAATTACTACGCAATCTACGAATTTCTAAACGCCACTACATGAAACTCTAGGAAAATCAACAAAATTTTAGACAAGTTCATGTGAAAAAACAAAAAAAGAAAAACAAGTTAGTACTGGTAGTTTCATGTGAAAAATAGAAAAATATGAAATCACTAAAGCAAACAATAAGAATCAAGTAGTACGCGAATATGTGTGATTGATTTACTGTGCGTTCTCTGAATTCCTTCACTAGACTACTTGAAATCGGATTAAAATCAACAATATTTCTGACAAGTTCTTACAAATAAATTTTAAAAAAACCATGTTAATACCAATAATTACATGTGAAAAATAGAAAAATAAGTAATTATTAAATCACTTAAGCAAACAATAAGAATCAAGTAGTAGGTGAATATGTGTGAATGATTACTACGCGATCTACGAATTCCTTCACTCAATTACTTGAAATCGGAGAAAAATCAACAACATTTCAATCAAGTTCTTGTGAAAAAATAATAAAAAAATCAAGTTAACACCAGTAGTTTCACGTGAAAAAATAGAAATACGAAATTATGAAATCATTGAAGCAAACAATAAAAATCAAGTATTCGTCAAATATGTGTGAATGATTACTACCCGATCTCTGAATTTCTTCACTAAATTAACTAAAATCGAACAAAATCACCAAAATTTCATACCAGTTCTTGTAAAAAAAATTAAAATCAAGTTAACACCAGTAATTTCACGTGAAAAATAGAAAAATATGAAATTATGAAACCATTGAAGCAAACAATAAAATCAAATAGTGGCGAATACGTGTGAATGATTTATTACGCGATCTCCGAATTTCTAAACGCAACTACATGAAACTGTAGAAAAATCAACAAAATTTCAGACAAGTTCTTGTGAAAAAAAAAATAAAAAAGAGTTAATACCGGTTGTTTCAAGTGAAAAATAGAAAAATAGAAAAATATGAAATCACTAAAGCAAACAATAAGAATCAAGTAGTACGCGAATATGTGTGATTGATTTACTGTGCGTTCTCTGAATTCCTTCACTAGACTACTCTAAAACGGATTAAAATTAACAATATTTCTGACAAGTTCTTACAAATAAATTTTAAAAAAAACAATGATAATACCAATAATTTCATGTGAAAAAAAGAAAAATACGTAATTATTAAATCACTTAAGCAAACCATAAGAATCAAGTAGTAGGTGAATATGTGTGAATGATTACTACGCAGTCTTTGAAATCCTTCACTCAATTACCTGAAACTGGAGAAAATCACCAAAATTTCAGATAAGTTGTTGTGAGAAAACAAAAAAAAATCAAGTTAACTCAAGTAGTTTCACGTGAAAAATAGAAAAATACGAAATTATGAAAACATTGAAGCAAACAATAAAATCAAATAGTGTCGAATACGTGTGAATGATTTACTACGCGATCTCCAAATTTCTAAACGCAACTACATGAAACTGTAGAAAAATCAACAAAATTTCAGACAAGTTCTTGCGAAAAAACAAAACAAAAAAAAAATTATTACCGGTTGTTTCAAGTGAAAAATAGAAAAATAGAAAAATATGAAATCACTAAAGCAAACAATAAGAATCAAGTAGTACGCGAATATGTGTGATTGATTTACTGTGCGTTCTCTGAATTCCTTCACTAGACTACTTGAAAGTGGATTAAAATTAACAATATTTCTGACAAGTTCTTACAAATAAATCTTAAAAAAAACCATGTTAATACCAATAATTTCATGTGAAAAATAAAAAAATACGTAATTATTAAATCACTTAAGCAAACAATAAGAATCAAGTAGTAGGTGAATATGTGTGAATGATTACTACGTAGTCTCTGAAATCCTTCACTCAATTACCTGAAACCGGAGAAAATCACCAAAATCTCAGATAAGTTGTTGTGAGAAAACAAAAAAAAATCAAGTTAACACAGTAGTTTCACGTGAAAAATAGAAAATATACGAAATTATGAAACCATTGAAGCAAATAATAAAAATTAAATAGTGGCGAATACGTGTGAATGATTTACTACGCGATCTCCGAATTTCTAAACGCAACTACATGAAACTGTAGAAAAATCAACCAAAATTTCAGACAAGTTCTTGTGAAAAAACGAAACAAAAAAAAAGTTAATACCGGTTGTTTCAAGTGAAAAATAGAAAAATAGAAAAATATGAAATCACTAAAGCAAACATTAAGAATAAAGTAGTACGCGAATATGTGTGATTGATTTACTGTGCGTTCTCTGAATTCCTTCACTAGACTACTTGAAAGCGGATTAAAATCAACAATATTTCTGACAAGTTCTTACAAATAAATTTTAAAAAAACCAATGTTAATTCCAATAATTTCATGTGAAAAATAGAAAAATACGTAATTATTAAATCACTTAAGCAAACAATAAGAATCAAGTAGTAGGTGAATATGTGTGAATGATTACTACGCGATCTACGAATTCCTTCACTCAATTACTTGAAATCGGAGAAAAATCAACAACATTTCAATCAAGTTCTTCTGAAAAAATAAAAAAAAAAATCAAGTTAACACCAGTAGTTTCACGTGAAAAAATAGAAATACGAAATTATGAAATCATTGAAGCAAACAATAAAAATCAAGTATTCGTCAAATATGTGTGAATGATTACTACCCGATCTCTGAATTTCTGCACTAAATTAACTAAAATCGAACAAAATCACCAAAATTTCATACAAGTTCTTGTAAAAAAAATTAAAATCAAGTTAACACTAGTAATTTCACGTGAAAAATAGAAAAATACAAAATTATGAAACCATTGAAGCAAACAATAAAAATCAAATAGTGGCGAATACGTGTGAATGATTTACTACGCGATCTCCGAATTTCTAAACGCAACTACATGAAACTGTAGAAAAATCAACAAAATTTAGACAAGTTCTTGTGAAAAAAAAAAAAAAAAAGTTAATACCGGTTGTTTCAAGTGAAAAATAGAAAAATAGAAAAATATGAAATCACTAAAGCAAACAATAAGAAGCAAGTAATACGCGAATATGTGTGATTGATTTACTGTGCGTTCTCTGAATTCCTTCACTAGACTACTCTAAACCGGATTAAAATTAACAATATTTCTGACTAGTTCTTACAAATAAATTTTAAAAAAAACCATGTTATACCAATAATTTCATGTGAAAAAAAGAAAAATACGTAATTATTAAATCACTTAAGCAAACAATAAGAATCAGTAGTAGGTGAATATGTGTGAATGATTACTACGCAGTCTCTGAAATCCTTCACTCAATTACCTGAAACCGGAGAAAATCACAAAAATTTCAGAGAAGTTGTTGTGAGAAAACAAAAAAAAAATCAAGTTAACTCCAATAGTTTCACGTGAAAAATAGAAAATACGAAATTATGAAACCATTGAAGCAAACAATAAAAATCAAATAGTGGCGAATACTGTGAATGATTTACTACGCGATCTCCAAATTTCTAAACGCAACTACATGAAACTGTAGAAAAATCAACAAAATTTCGGACAAGTTCTCGCGAAAAAACAAAACAAAAAAAAAATAATACCGGTTGTTTCAAGTGAAAAATAGAAAAATAGAAAAATATGAAATCACTAAAGCAAACAATAAGAAGCAAGTAGTACGCGAATATGTGTGATTGATTTACTGTGCGTTCTCTGAATTCCTTCACTAGACTACTCTAAACCGGATTAAAATTAACAATATTTCTGACTAGTTCTTACAAATAAATTTTAAAAAAACCATGTTAATACCAATAATTTCATGTGAAAAAAAGAAAAATACGTAATTATTAAATCACTTAAGCAAACAATAAGAATCAAGTAGTAGGTGAATATGTGTGAATGATTACTACGCAGTCTCTGAAATCCTTCACTCAATTACCTGAAACCGGAGAAAATCACCAAAAATTCAGATAAGTTGTTGTGAGAAAACAAAAAAAAATCAAGTTAACACTAGTAGTTTCACGTGAAAAATAGAAAAATACGAAATTATGAAACCATTGAAGCAAACAATAAAAATCAAATAGTGGCGAATACGTGTGAATGATTTACTACGCGATCTCCGAATTTCTAAACGCAACTACATGAAACTGTAGAAAAATCAACAAAATTTCAGACAAGTTCTTGTGAAAAAAAAAACAAAAAAAAAATTAATACCGGTTGTTTCAAGTGAAAAATAGAAAAATAGAAAAATATGAAATCACTAAAGCAAACAATAAGAATAAAGTAGTACGCGAATATGTGTGATTGATTTACTGTGCGTTCTCTGAATTCCTTCACTAGACTACTTGAAACGGATTAAAATCAACAATATTTCTGACAAGTTCTTACAAATAAATTTTTAAAAAAACCATGTTAATACCAATAATTTCATGTGAAAAATAGAAAAATACGTAATTATTAAATCACTTAAGCAAACAATAAGAATCAAGTAGTAGGTGAATATGTGTGAATGATTACTACGCGATCTACGAATTCCTTCACTCAATTACTTGAAATCGGAGAAAAATCAACAACATTTCAATCAAGTTCTTGTGAAAAAATAAAAAAAAAATCAAGTTAACACCAGTAGTTTCACGTGAAAAATAGAAATACGAAATTATGAAATCATTGAAGCAAACAATAAAAATCAAGTATTCGTCAAATATGTGTGAATGATTACTACCGATCTCTGAATTTCTTCACTAAATTAACTAAAATCGAACAAAATCACCAAAATTTCATACAAGTTCTTGTAAAAAAACAAAAAAAAATCAAGTTAACACCAGTAGTTTCACGTGAAAAATAGAAAAATACGAAATTATGAAACCATTGAAGCAAACAATAAAAATCAAATAGTGGCGAATACGTGTGAATGATTTACTACGCGATCTCCGAATTTCTAAACGCAACAACATGAAACTGTAGAAAAATCAACAAAATTTCAGACAAGTTCTTGTGAAAAAACAAAATAAAAAAAAGTTAATACCGGTTGTTTCAAGTGAAAAATAGAAAAATAGAAAAATATGAAATCACTAAAGCAAACAATAAGAATCAAGTAGTACGCGAATATGTGTGATTGATTTACTGTGCGTTCTCTGAATTCCTTCACTAGACTCTTAAACCGGATTAAAATCAACAATATTTCTGACAAGTTCTTACAAATAAATTTTAAAAAAACCATGTTAATACCAATAATTTCATGTGAAAAAAAGAAAAATACGTAATTATTAAATCACTTAAGCAAACAATAAGAATCAAGTAGTAGGTGAATATGTGTGAATGATTACTACGCAGCCTCTCTGAAATCCTTCACTCAATTACCTGAAACCGGAAAAATCACCAAAAATTCAGATAAGTTGTTGTGAGAAAAAAAAAAATCAAGTTAACACTAGTAGTTTCACGTGAAAAATAGAAAAATACGAAATTATGAAACCATTGAAGCAAACAATAAAAATCAAATAGTGGCGAATACGTGTGAATGATTTACTACGCGATCTCCGAATTTCTAAACGCAACTACATGAAACTTTAGAAAAATCAACAAAATTTCAGACAAGTTCTTGTGAAAAAACAAAACAAAAAAAAAGTTAATACCGGTTGTTTCAAGTGAAAAATAGAAAAATAGAAAAATATGAAATCACTAAAGCAAACATTAAGAATAAAGTAGTACGCGAATATGTGTGATTGATTTACTGTGCGTTCTCTGAATTCCTTCACTAGACTACTTGAAAGCGAATTAAAATCAACAATATTTCTGACAAGTTCTTACAAATAAATTTTAAAAAAAACCAATGTTAATACCAATAATTTCATGTGAAAAATAGAAAAATACGTAATTATTAAATCACTTAAGCAAACAATAAGAATCAAGTAGTAGGTGAATATGTGTGAATGATTACTACGCGATCTACGAATTCCTTCACTCAATTACTTGAAATCGAGAAAAATCAACAACAATTTCAATCAAGTTCTTGTGAAAAAATAAAAAAAAATCAAGTTAACACCATTAGTTTCACGTGAAAAATAGAAATACAAAATTATGAAATCATTGATGCAACAATTAAAAATCAAGTAGTCGACGAATATGTGTGAATGATTACTACGCAGTCTCTGAAATCCTTCATCAATTACCTGAAATCGAAGAAAATCACCAAAATTTCAGATAAGTTGTTGTGAGAAAACCAAAAAAAATAAAGTTAACACCAGTAGTTTCACGTGAAAAATAGAAATACAAAATTATGAAATCATTGAAGCAAACAATAAAAATCAAGTATTCGTCAAATATGTGTGAATGATTACTACCCGATCTCTGAATTTCTTCACTAAATTACTAAAATCGAACAAAATCACCAAAATTTCATACAAGTTCTTGTAAAAACAAAAAAATCAAGTTAACACTAGTAATTTCACGTGAAAAATAGAAAAATACGAAATTATGAAAACATTGAAGCAAACAATAAAAATCAAATAGTGGCGAATACGTGTGAATGATTTACTACGCGATCTCCGAATTTCTAAACGCAACAACATGAAACTGTAGAAAAATCAACAAATTTCAGACAAGTTCTTGTGAAAAAACAAAATAAAAAAAAAGTTAATACCGGTTGTTTCAAGTGAAAAATAGAAAAATAGAAAAATATGAAATCACTAAAGCAAACAATAAGAATCAAGTAGTACGCGAATATGTGTGATTGATTTACTGTGCGTTCTCTGAATTCCTTCACTAGACTACTCTAAACGGATTAAAATTAACAATATTTCTGACAAGTTCTTACAAATAAATTTTTAAAAAAACCATGTTAATACCAATAATTTCATGTGAAAAAAAGAAAAATACGTAATTATTAAATCACTTAAGCAAACAATAAGAATCAAGTAGTAGGTGAATATGTGTGAATGATTACTACGCAGTCTCTGAAATCCTTCACTCAATTACCTAAAATCGGAGAAAATCACCAAAAATTCAGATAAGTTGTTGTGAGAAAACAAAAAAAAATCAAGTTAACACCAGTAGTTTCACGTGAAAAATAGAAAAATACGAAATTATGAAACCATTGAAGCAAACAATAAAAATCAAATAGTGGCGAATACTGTGAATGATTTACTACGCGATCTCCAAATTTCTAAACGCAACTACATGAAACTGTAGAAAAATCAACAAAATTTCAGACAAGTTCTCATGAAAAAACAAAACAAAAAAAAAATTAATACCGGTTGTTTCAAGTGAAAAATAGAAAAATAGAAAAATATGAAATCACTAAAGCAAACAATAAGAATCAAGTAGTACGCGAATATGTGTGATTGATTTACTGTGCGTTCTCTGAATTCCTTCACTACACTACTTGAAATCGGATTAAAATCAACAATATTTCTAACAAGTTCTTACAAATAAATTTTAAAAAAAAACATGTTAATACCAATAATTTCATGTGAAAAATAGAAAAATACGTAATTATTAAATCACTTAAGCAAACAATAAGAATCAAGTAGTAGTAGTGAATATGTGTGAATGATTACTACGCAGTCTCTGAAATCCTTCACTCAATTACCTGAAACCGGAGAAAATCACCAAAATTTCAGATAAGTTGTTGTGAGAAAACAAAAAAAAATCAAGTTAACACCAGTAGTTTCACGTGAAAAATAGAAAAATACGAAATTATGAAACCATTGAAGCAAACAATAAAAATCAAATAGTGGCGAATACGTGTGAATGATTTACTACGCGATCTCCAAATTTCTAAACGCAACTACATGAAACTGTAGAAAAATCAACAAAATTTCAGACAAGTTCTCATTAAAAAACAAAACAAAAAAAAAATTAATACCGGTTGTTTCAAGTGAAAAATAGAAAAATAGAAAAATATGAAATCACTAAAGCAAACAATAAGAATAAGTAGTACGCGAATATGTGTGATTGATTTACTGTGCGTTCTCTGAATTCCTTCACTAGACTACTTGAAATCGGATTAAAATCAACAATATTTCTAACAAGTTCTTACAAATAAATTTTAAAAAAAACCATGTTAATACCAATAATTTCATGTGAAAAATAGAAAAAACGTAATTATTAAATCACTTAAGCAAACAATAAGAATCAAGTAGTAGGTGAATATGTGTGAATGATTACTACGTAGTCTCTGAAATCCTTCACTCAATTACTTGAAATCGAAGAAAATCACCAAAATTTCAATACGTTCTTGTGAGAAAATAAAAAAAATAAAGTTAACACCAGTAGTTTCACGTGAAAAAATAGAAATACAAAATTATGAAATCATTGAAGCAAACAATAAAAATCAAGTATTCGTCAAATATGTGTGAATGATTACTACCCGATCTCTGAATTTCTTCACTAAATTAACTAAAATCGAACAAAATCACCAAAATTTCATACAAGTTCTTGTAAAAAAAATTAAAATCAAGTTAACACCAGTAATTTCACGTGAAAAATAGAAAAATACGAAATTATGAAACCATTGAAGCAAACAATAAAAATCAAATAGTGGCGAATACGTGTGAATGATTTACTACGCGATCTCCGAATTTCTAAACGCAACTACATGAAACTGTAGAAAAATCAACAAAATTTCAGACAAGTTCTTGTGAAAAAACAAAAAAAAAAAAAGTTAATACCGGTTGTTTCAAGTGAAAAATAGAAAAATAGAAAAATATGAAATCACTAAAGCAAACATTAAGAATAAAGTAGTACGCGAATATGTGTGATTGATTTACTGTGCGTCTCTGAATTCCTTCACTAGACTACTTGAAAGCGGATTAAAATCAACAATATTTCTGACAAGTTCTTACAAATAAATTTTAAAAAAACCAATGTTCATACTCAATAATTTCATGTGAAAAATAGAAAAATACGTAATTATTAAATCACTTAAGCAAACAATAAGAATCAAGTAGTAGGTGAATATGTGTGAATGATTACTACGCGATCTACGAATCCTTCACTCAATTACTTGAAATCGGAGAAAATAAACAAAATTTCAATCAAGTTCTTGTGAAAAAAAAAAAAAATCAAGTTAACACCAGTAGTTTCACGTGAAAAATAGAAATACGAAATTATGAAATCATTGAAGCAACATAAAAAATCAAGTAGTCGTCGAATATGTGTGAATGATTACTACCCGATCTCTGAATTTCTTCACTAATTAACTAAAATCGAACAAAATCACCAAAATTTCGTACAAGTTCTGGTAAAAAAAAAAAAAATAAAGTTAACACTAGTAATTTCACGTGAAAAATAGAAAAATACGAAATTATGAAACCATTGAAGCAAACAATAAAAATCAAGTAGTGGCGAATACGTGTGAATGATTTACTACGCGATCTCCGAATTTCTAAACGCAACAACATGAAACTCTAGAAAAATCAACAAAATTTTAGACAAGTTCATGCGAAAAACAAAACAAAAAAAAAGTTAATACCGGTAGTTTCAAGTGAAAAATAGAAAAATAGAAAAATATTGGTATAACATGAAATTATTGGTATTAACATGATTTTTTACAAAATTTATTTGTAAGAACTTGTCAGAAATATTGTTGATTTTAATCCGGTTTCAAGTAGTCTACTGAACGAATTCAGAGAACGCACAGTAAATCAATCACACATATTCGCGTACTACTTGATTCTTATTGTTTGCTTTAGTGATTTCATATTTTTCTATTTTTCACATGAAACTACCGGTATTAACTTGTTTTTCTTTTTTTGTTTTTTCACATGAACTTGTCTAAAATTTTGTTGATTTTTCTAGAGTTTCATGTAGTGGCGTTTAGAAATTCGGAGATTGCGTAGTAATCATTCACACGTATTCGCCACTACTTGATTTTTATTGTTTGCTTCAATGGTTTCATAATTTCGTATTTTTCTATTTTTCACGTGAAACTACTGGTGTTAACTTTATTTTTTTTTTGTTTTCTCACAACAACTTATCTGAAATTTTGGTGATTTTCTCCGATTTCAGTAAATTGAGTGAAGGATTTCAGAGACTGCGTAGTAATCATTCACACATATTCGTCGACTACTTGATTTTTAATTGTTGCATCAATGATTTCATAATTTTGTATTTCTATTTTTCACGTGAAACTACTGGTGTTAACTTGGATTTTTTTTATTTTTACACAAGAACTTGTCTGAAATTTTGTTGATTTTTCTCCGCTTTCAGGTAATTAAGTGAAGAAATTCGGAGATCGTGTAGTAATCATTCACAGATATTCGCCGACTTCTTAATTCTTATTGTTTGCTTAAGTGATTTAATAATTACGTATTTTTCTATTTTTCACATGAAATTATAGGTACTAACTTAGTTATTTTTCAGCTTATTTTTAAGAACTTGTCTGAAATATTGTTGATTTTAATCCGGTTTCAAATAGTTGAGTGAATGAAATTAGAGATCGCATAGTAAATTATTCACACATATTCGCGTACTACTTTATTCTTAATGTTTGCTTTAGTGATTTCATATTTTTCTATTTTTCTATTTTTCACTTGAAACAACCGGTATTAACTTTTTTTTTGTTTTGTTTTTTCACAAGAACTTGTCGAAATTTTGTTGATTTTTCTACAGTTTCATGTAGTTGCGTTTAGAAATTCGGAGATCGCGTAGTAAATCATTCACACGTATTCGCCACTATTTGATTTTTATTGTTTGCTTCAATGGTTTCATAATTTCGTATTTTTCTATTTTTCACGTGAAACTACTGGTGTTAACTTGATTTTAATTTTTTTTACAAGAACTTGTATGAAATTTTGGTGATTTTGTTCGATTTTAGTTAATTTAGTGAAGAAATTCAGAGATCGGGTAGTAATCATTCACACATATTCGATGAATACTTGATTTTTATTGTTTGCTCCAATGATTTCATAATTTCGTATTTCTATTTTTCACGTGAAACTACTGGTGTTAACTTGATTTTTTTTTTATTTTTTCACAGAACTTGATTGAAATGTTGTTGATTTTTCTGATTTCAAGTAATTGAATGAAGGAATTCATAGATCGCGTAGTAATCATTCACACATATTCACCTACTACTTGATTCTTATTGTTTGCTTAAGTGATTTAATAATTACGTATTTTTCTATTTTTCACATAAAATTATTGGTATTAACATGATTTTTTTAAAATTTATTTGTAAGAACTTGTCAGAAATATTGTTGATTTTAATTCGCTTTCAAGTAGTCTAGTGAAGGAATTCAGGAACGCACAGTAAATCAATCACATATTCGCGTACTACTTGATTCTTATTGTTTGCTTTAGTGATTTTATATTTTTCTATTTTTCACATTAAACTACCGGTATTAACTTGTTTTTCTTTTTTTGTTTTTTCACATGAACTTGTCTAAAATTTTGTTGATTTTTCTAGAGTTTCATGTAGTGGCATTTAGAAATTCGGAGATTGCGTAGTAAATCATTCACACGTATTCGTCACTACTTGATTTTTATTGTTTGCTTCAATGGTTTCATAATTTTGTATTTTTCTATTTTTCACGTGAAACTACTGGTGTTAACTTTATTTATTTTTGTTTTCTCACAACAACGTATCTGAAATTTTGGTGATTTTCTTCGGTTTCAGGTAATTGATTGAAGGATTTCAGAGACTGCGTAGTAATCATTCACACATATTCGTCGACTACTTGATTTTTAATTGTTGCATCAATGATTTCATAATTTTGTATTTCTATTTTTCACCTGAAACTAATGGTGTTAACTTGATTTTTTTTTTTTTTTACAAGAACTTGTATGAAATTTTGGTGATTTTGTTCGATTTTAGTTTTTAGTGAAGAAATTCAGAGATCGGGTTGTAATCATTCACACATATTCGACGAATACTTGATTTTTATTATTTGCTCAATGATTTCATAATTTCGTATTTCTATTTTTCACGTGAAACTACTGGTGTTAACTTGATTTTTTTTTTTATTTTTTCACAAGAACTTGATTGAAATGTTGTTGATTTTTCTCCGATTTCAAGTAATTGAATGAAGGAATTCATAGATCGCGTAGCAATCATTCACATATTCACCTATTACTTGATTCTTATTGTTTGCTTAAGTGATTTAATAATTACGTATTTTTCTATTTTTCACATGAAATTATAGGTACTAACTTAGTTATTTTTCAGCTTATTTTTAAGAACTTGTCTGAAATATTGTTGATTTTAATCCGGTTTCAAGTAGTTGAGTGAATGAAATTAGAGATCGCATAGTAAATTATTCCACATATTTGCGTACTACTTTTTCTTAATGTTTGCTTTAGTGATTTCATATTTTTCTATTTTTCTATTTTTCACTTGAAACAACCGGTATTAACTTTTTTTTTTTTTGTTTTTTCCCAAGAACTTGTCGGAAATTTGGTTGATTTTTCTACAGTTTCATGTAGTTGCGTTTAGAAATTTGGAGATCGCGTAGTAAATCATTCACACGTATTCGCCACTATTTGATTTTTATTGTTTGCTTCAATGGTTTCATAATTTCGTATTTTTCTATTTTTTCACGTGAAACTACTGGTGTTAACTTGATTTTAATTTTTTTTACATGAACTTGTATGAAATTTTGGTGATTTTGTTCGATTTTAGTTAATTTAGTGTAGAAATTCAGAGATCGGGTAGTAATCATTCACACATATTCGACGAATACTTGATTTATATTGTTAGCTTCAACGATTTCATAATTTCATATTTCTATTTTTTCACGTGAAACTACTAGTGTTAACTTGATTTTTTTTTTTTTTTCACAAGAACTTGATTGAAATGTTGTTGATTTTTCTCCGATTTCAAGTAATTGAGTGAAGAACTTCGTAGATCGCGTAGTAATCATTCACACATATTCACCTACTACTTGATTCTTATTGTTTGCTTAATTAATTTAATAATTACGTATTTTTCTATTTTTCACATGAATTATTGGGATTAACATGGTTTTTTTTAAAATTTATTTGTAAGAATTGTCAGAAATATTGTTGATTTTAATCCGGTTTCAAGTAGTCTACTGAACGAATTCAGAGAACGCACAGTAAATCAATCACACATATTCGCGTACTACTTGATTCTTATTGTTTGCTTTAGTGATTTCATATTTTTCTATTATTTTTCATGAAACTACCGGTATTAACTTGTTTTTTCACATGAACTTGTCTAAAATTTTGTTGATTTTTCTAGAGTTTCATGTAGTGGCGTTTAGAAATTCGGAGATTGCGTAGTAAATCATTCACACGTATTCGCCACTACTTGATTTTTATTGTTTGCTTCAATGGTTTCATAATTTCGTATTTTTCTATTTTTCACGTGAAACTACTGGTACTTTATTTTTTTTTTGTTTTCTCACAACAACTTATCTGAAATTTTGGTGATTTTCTCCGGTTTAAGTTAATTGAGTGAAGGATTTCAGAGACTGCGTAGTAATCATTCACACATATTCATCGACTATTTGATTTTTAATTGTTGCATCATATGATTCATAATTTTGTATTTCTATTTTTCACGTGAAACTACTGTTGTTAACTTGGATTTTTTTATTTTTACACAAGAACTTGTCTGAAATTTTGTTGATTTTTCTCCGCTTTCACGTAATTAAGTGAAGAAATTCGGAGATCGTGTAGTAATCATTCACAGATATTCCCCGACTTCTTAATTCTTATTGTTTGCTTAAGTGATTTAATAATTACGTATTTTTCTATTTTTCACATGAAATTATAGGTACTTTAGTTATTTTTCAGCTTATTTTTAAGAACTTGTCTGAAATATTGTTGATTTTAATCTGGTTTCAAGTAGTCTACTGAACGAATTCAGAGAACGACAGTAAATCAATCACACATATTCGCGTACTACTTGATTCTTATTGTTTGCTTTAGTGATTTCATATTTTTCTATTTTTGACATGAAACTACCGGTATTAACTTGTTTTTTTTTTTGTTTTTTCACATGAACTTGTCTAAAATTTTGTTGATTTTTCTAGAGTTTCATGTAGTGGCGTTTAGAAATTCGGAGAGATTGCGTAGTAAATAATTCACACGTATTCGCCACTACTTGATTTTTATTGTTTGCTTCAATGGTTTCATAATTTCGTATTTTTCTATTTTTCACGTGAAACTACTGGTGTTACTTTTTTTTTTTTTTATTTTCTCACAACAACTTATCTGAAATTTTGGTGATTTTCTCCGGTTTCAGTTAATTGAGTGAAGGATTTCAGAGACTGCGTAGTAATCATTCACACATATTCATCGACTACTTGATTTTTAATTGTTGCATCAATGATTTCATAATTTTGTATTTCTATTTTTCACGTGAAACTACTGGTGTTAATTGGGATT